>VIAB01004636.1:63285-75462 GCA_009801035.1 Oophaga pumilio | reverse complement strand
AACCTGCTGTCTCCTTCCCCACCATCCTGCAGAATGTAAGCCCGCACAGGCAGGGTCCTCTCCCCTCTATATCAGTCTGTCATTGTTAGTTTGCTTACTGTAAGTGATATCTGTAATTTGTATGTAACCCCTTCTCATGAACAGTACCATGGAATCAATGGTGCTATATAAATAAATAATAATAATACCGTCACATAGATTGATTACAGACCAGAAAACCCCTTTCATGAGTTTTATTGCATGAGTCTAATATTATACTGAACAGTATCAGTGGTATAAAACTTGTTTTTTGTAAGCTACAACATAAATGCCATTTTCAAAATTTCCTTCTATAAAATAAAACGATTAATGGATTTTTTTATATTTACCTTATACTCCAACAAGACGATACTGGCCTCATAGAAACAGATGGATCTGAGGTTAAAGTCTCTAAAAGCCAATGTATGGCACACAACTGGCGAAAGAGAGTTTCCCTAAAGAGTAAAATGTAAAATGTGTTAATCTGATGATTCATTTTTATTGAACATGCCTATGTAAATCACATTATTTTACTCTTTTACTCTTACACTATAAAGCCTCATTCAGACATCTGTGTTGCATGTACGTGTTGTACCCGTTTTTTTCACAGATACAACATATACCCATTATAATCTATATTGCTATCCATACGACTATGTTTCTTCATGACTCACAGAGACATGTCCGTTTTTTCTGGTAGCCCGGATGAACAGGGCCAACACAAGTCTATGGGTCCGTGAAAAACACATAATGCACACGAATGTCAGCAGTGTATAATCTGTGTACTGTCTGTATATAAAAAATGTCAACGTGCAGGAGAAAGTTAATAATTTATTCACTTATTTATCCATCTGTGAAAATCACTGATGGTAAAAATGGACACACAGATGGCACACTTAAGCAAAACACTGATGAAACTGGTACCATTTTTTTCATGTACCTGTTTAAATTTGGATGTGTGAATGAGGCCTGATAATCTGAGCACATATTAGAAGTTGGAAAAGCATATCCATATACTGTATATAGACTTTATAAGGGAAAAACAGCACATCCACATTGCTTAAAATATCACATCTTCTTTCTTAGAATTCGATTAAGTGGCGTAAAAAATATTCATAGTCTGACTATGACTTAGGGGCACTTTGAATTGCAGAAACACGTCAGTCTGTTACTCAAGGTGAATATTTGTTATACTTTTTAATGGAACTCCAATACAGAAGGTATGATATTTTATGCAACAGGGTTTGCCGTTTTCCCTTATAGAGTCTATATTGAATGTTGGTGGTCTACAGATTATTTGGGACCACATTGGAATGATTTAAGCAGCGACATGCTAATCCCTGCTAAATATTTTTTATCCATATACATAATGAGTATAGAAAGAATTCACTTGCATAATTGATCAATATGAACCTTTATCTCTTAAATGTTTTTTATAATACACCGGCAGTTAATATGATTGTCTCCAAATGTATCACATTGTAACAGATCATTTAAAGAGAACCGGTCGTCAAATCAAAAGTGGACAGTTTTTACTCATATTTTAGTCCGAGCTCACCTACAGATGCAAATTCTTTTTTGTTCCTTTAATTTGTACAATCTGCCATTAATTTCCAGAGATATCGGCCTTTTTATTTAGTGCTGATTTTTATGGTTTTTACAAGGCGGTGTGGCTGACAGAATCCTCTGAGGCGTTGCTCTTCATTATTACCATGTGAACAACACCGCCTTGGTAAAGACCACAAAAAGTAGCACTGACTGAAAAGACCCATATCTCTGTAACTAAAATGGGGTGTTAAATAGAACCATTACTCTACCAATTCTATTGCATTAATTAATTCATTATACTGCCTTCACTTTTTGTAAGTTTTACCATATTTACAGTTGCGTCAAAAAGTGTTTGGCCTCCACCTGATTTCCTATTATTTTGTATTTTTGTCACACTTAAATGTTTTAGATCACCAAACAAATTTAAATATTAGACAAAGATAACACAAGTAAAAAAATACCGTTTTTTAAATGAAAGAAGTCCAAACCTACAGGGCACTGTGTGAAAAAGTGATTGCCCCCCCAAAAAACATAAATTAACTGTGGTTTATCACATCTTTGGGAAGCTGAGTTAAAATTCCCTGGACACACCCAGGCCTAATTATAGCCACATCTGTCCTCAATCAAGAAGTCCTATTTAAATAGGACCTGCCTGACAAAGTGAAGTAGACCAAAAGTTTCTCAAATGCTAGACATCATGCTGCGATCCAAACAAATTCTGGAACAAATGAGGAACAAAGTAACTGTGATCTATTAGACTGGAAAAGGTTATAATGACATTTCTCAAGCTTTGGGACTCCAGCGAACCACAGTGAGAGCCATTATCCACAAATATCGAAAACGTGGAACAGCGGTGAACCTTCCCAGGCGTGGCGACAATTCATCCAAGAGGTCACAAGAGACCCCACAACAAGATCCAAAGAACTGCAAGCCTCACTTGCTTCAGATAAGATGAGTGTTCATGACTCCACCTTAAGAAAGAGACTGGCCAAAAATTGCCTGAATGGAGTTCCAAGATGAAAAACACTGCTGAGCAATAAGAATATAAAGACTCGTCTCAGTTTTGCCAGAAAACATCTTGATGACACCGAAGACTTTTGGGGGGATACTCTGTGGACTGATGGGTTAAAAGTTGAACTTTTCGGAAGGGTTATGTTCCTTTATATCTGGCGTAGAAGTAACACAGCATGGGAACCATGAATTCTGTGGTCTACCAAAAAATGCAAAGGAGAATATCCGGCCATCTTTTCGTGACCTCAAGCTGAAGCACACTTAGGTTATGCAGCAGGTCAATGATCCAAAACAAACCAGCAAGTCCACCTCTAAATGGCAAAAGAAAAACAAAATTAAGATATTGGAGTGGCCTAGTCAAAGTCCTGATCTTAATTCGATTGAGATGCTGTGGCATGACCTTAAAAATGCAGGCCATGCTCGGAAACTCTCCAATGTGGCTGAATTACAACAATTCTGCAAAGATGAGTGGGCCAAAATTCCTCCAGAGCGTTGTAAAAGATTCATTGGCAGTTATTGCAAACGCTTGATTGCAGTTGTTGCTGCTAAGGGTGACCCAATCAGTTATTATGTTTATGGGGAAATCTCTTTTTCATACAGGGACCTGTAGGTTTGGATTTCTTTTTGCTTAATATTAAAGAACTTCATTTAAAGTGAACCTGTCAGTGGGATTATAAACTACAGACAATGTCAAGTTGGCGCTGTTATAATGTTAAAATTATACCTTGGCTGATTAAATCCGTCTTGTGGTTGTTGTTTAATCTTTACTTGTAGTTTTTAGTAAACCATATTCAGTATGTAAAATAGAGGGCAGGTCACTGAGAGATCAGTGACCTGTTATAAGCTATACAGATGAATATGTAAGCAGAGCACCACATAAAGACCCCCCAACAGGCCGCCCCGAAGCAGGAGAATCTCATTAACTGAAAACTGCAAACACAGATTAAACAACGACAATACGGATATCATCAACCAAGGTATCATTTTAATTAGTATATCACCGCCAACCTGACAGTGTCTGTAGGTTACTGAGCACAATCCCTTTAAAAATTGCATTTTGTTTTGTGTTATCTTTGTCTAATATTTAAATCTTTTAGGTAATCTAAATTATTTAAATGTGACAAACATGCAAAAGAATAGGAAATCAGGAAGGGGCAAACACTTTTTCACACAACTGTATGTTATCATTGTTTTGAATGTGGATAATTTACTGGATCACTATCAGAGCAAACTGAATACATTACAGCAGGCTGTATCCCCTGACAATGGTGGCACCACAAGTTGTCCATGTAAATCAATTTACAAGCTAATTATAAATTGATTTACTTAAGATTAAAGGAGTGAGTCTGAGATCTCACGTTGCAATCAAAAACATTGCAATTTGCAGATCAGTTCGTCAACGACTGCAGCCAAAAGTAATGTCACTTCTACACTCCCACGATGAGCATCTTACAGTTCTAGCAAAATGGATGGGATTTATAGAAATCTCCTGCCCCCTGTGCTTCTTTTTACAGCATTACACATTACAGCATGGGATCACAGCTGATTCTTTTAGTGAGGTAAAACAATGCCTCACTCTCACTGCCTGTTTTTAAGCAATGTTTTACCTCAGAGAAACAATCAGCTGTGATCCCATGCTGTCCTGTCTGTATACTCTTTCCCTTCCTCACCTGTCCAGGAGATGTGGTATGATCACACCATGTTCCTGTACGGTCAGACACGGCCATTACACAGTACACAGCAGGGGCATATTTATAAGATTATCTCAGCACAGGGATATTTTATTTAAACACATCAAATTGTGGAAATTATTATTACACGAACAAGAAAGAAAGCAGTACATACCACATCTTAAAAAAGTACATATCAATCTTTATTTTAACAATAAATAATGCCAATAATAATGGCCCAAAGAAACATAGAGGTGTGACGAGGATAAGCTGTCGGTAGGAGAAACAGCAACAGACTCATGAATAGCCAGGGTAAATAGTATAAACATATAGCCATCTGCATTAATGTAAATAAGAATCAGCCAAGCAGATTTTTCTTTGCAACATAATGGCAATACTAAAGTGCATAGTGCATATCACAAATAATGCTTACCCATATCAATTGGCTAAGTCTGTGCATCTCCCAAACAGACCCCCTGACGCGCGTTTCGCGGCGGTGCTTTCTCATATTCCAATCATATTCCAAGATGTATTGGTTACAATGCTGATTAAAATTATTTTTTTTTTGTTTTTAAATGAACATCTTGAACATTGTTCTACTATTAACCAGCTTCCACCTAATGAGTATGGTCACCGTAAAGGGATTGTCTGATACCTTAAACTGTGTCTCTAATGATCCATCTTTAAAACAAACCATTTTTAACTTGGCACTTGTAAAAAATCCCCTCCCGTCCGTTCCGTTGCTAGCTTGACTTGTGTTTTTTTTTCCCATCATTGCTCAATATGTGGTCATACTCCACTGTTTGGATGCATGGCTCGGCACAGAAGGGAAAGAAGTGGCATTTGGCTTTTGGAGGGCACATTTTGTTAGATTGCTTTCCATTCACCATATCGCATTTGAAAAGCTCCTGAGATATTAGTACAGTACAGAGGAAACATCAAGAAGTGGCTACTAGTGATGAGTGAACGTGCTTGGATACGGTGTGATCTGAGCATGCTCGGGTGCCAACCAAGTCACTTTGGTGTGTTTGAATAATATGTTCGTGTCCCCGCGGCTGCATGTCTCATGGCTGTTCGACAGGTGCAACACATGCAGGGTTTCCTTCCGCCATCATCTTCACAAGGTCTTTTGTTTTTGTCCTTGGTTTTATATGCACATGTCGGACCAAAGCACGTTCATCTCTGGGACACAGAACCCGTCTCCTTCCTGAACGGTATGATGGCTGGACATTCCTATCTTGTTTGTACATGCATATAATTGTTTGTACAGATAAACGAAGCACCTTCAGGTATCTTGAGATTGTATCCGAGGATGAGCCAGACTTGTGCAAGTCCACAATTCTCTTCCTGATATCTTGCTTGATTTCTTTAGACTTTCCCATGATGCTACACAAAGAAGCAGTGTGTTTCAGGTGTGCATTAAAATACATCCACAGGTGTGTCTCTAATTAACTCAGATGTTGCCAAAAAACATAAGCTTCCAAACACATAACATCATCATATGGGCAGTCCAGAATTGTTTAAAGGCACAGTAATCTTAGTGTATGTCAACTTTTGACTTTGCATTAATTAATAAAAATGCCTTACAACATTCTTTCTCTCATTATTCTTGGCATTTGGCAAATAATAATTATGGTAATCCTAATTGAACAAAAACGGGAAAGGTTTATTATTCATGTCAGATACAATGAGAAAAACATGAGTCTTTTTACATAGTGTATGTAAATTTCTACATTCAACTGTACATGCCCATATAGATGGCCTAGGAGGGATGATCCGACTGACAGATTACCTTTACGCTACAAGAATATATAGTATTATGCTACTGCTGCATATACTGTTTCTTTTATTTTTTCAGGTGAATTTCCTTTAAATGGTTCTTTTAATAAAACCTAGCGTTCTGTAATGATAATTCTGCTGGCATCCTTTGCTGATAATGTAAACACATTTTCCATAAAAAGGAGCAGTACATGGAATATTTATACAATTATGTAACCAGTCGACTACTTATCTAATATAAGTTCTCAAACAATTGAGCGCTGCCGAAATGTGATAAAATGTTTTACCAGTAACAATCAGTTATGAAAAGATTAGAAACTGACTGACATGATAGAGGGATGGTGAATCATTGTTCATTAGGTCTGAAAATCTAATTTAAAATCTCATCAGAGCTGGAATACGGCTGTATGAAACACACAGTGCTGAATATGACAGATTCATTTCTAATTACGCGGATATGTGCGAGTCTCCCAAGAATACCTGATCAGGGTAGTTAACATTACAGAGATTCTGCTTTTTGGAAGAAGTTCATGAACCTGTGATATGAATAATTTAGGACAGAAATACTACACGGAGATGATGACTCTCTATTGTGCTAGTAGAGAAAATGTGCTACCTAGACAAAGCGCACAAAATGCGCTTAGTGAATAATGAAAAGAAACAAAATACTGAAGAGTCCTACATGCCAGAAAGGAAACGAAGAGCGATCTTCCATTCAAGCATTAAAGATAATTTACTTCTAACAGATGTGATCGAACCCTTTAGGACAGTACTGAAGAGCATATATTCAAAAACTATTGGGCCTCTTAGGGAGCATTAGCACTAGCCGATCACAGCCGTTAAATGATCGCCAACTGTTTACAAACAAGCCGATTGGCAGTTGTTCATAGTCTATTTTGATTGGCTGACTGCACTTCCAAGTGGACAGAACAATCATGTTTTGTGCACACAGCATATCATTGTTCTCGGCATCCTATCTCCTGTGTACACGGGACAGTTTACTGCCAAAAACATTGATTTTAAAGCAAGTCTAAATCCTACCAATCTGAAATTAATCATATTAGAACAAATTCACCTAATAGATTGCAAAGAATGAACAACAGGGAATACTATTGGATATTCAATATATCCACACTCACGCTGAATGGCTTGAATAAGTGCATAGAAAATACAGGATAACACTGGGGTAACTTTGGAAATTTTTGTGGAACTTTGAGGAATTCTGGGATCCTTGGTGACAAGAAACAAAAAAATCATCATTTAATAAGTATTGAGATTAGGTTTAAATTTTAGTTTATTTTAACCATTGTTTATTTTAAACATATACAATATGCTTTGATCTTCAATACAACAGTGTTTAATGCTGTGGTAATCATCATAAATCTGCAGAATTTAACTGCCAACTGATCCTGTGAAGACTTGAGTTGTCAGTTGACGCCAATAAGGTGTATATAATGGTTTGAACACAATGTTTATGGTATATGGAAGTTTTTACCTGAAGAAGGAGCTAGAACAGCTTTGAAACATGCAGCAAATACATTTTTAAAAATACTGAATTCCTCTCATTGCGACTGGATGATCCTAGGCAGAGCTGTCATCTGGACTCTTTATGGGACCCAGTGGTGGAGCAGCAGCCGACAGGAATATGTCTTCAACTCAAATCAGTGTTGTACCGGAGGTGCCCACTACAGGTGAGCACTTTTACAAATATCATTACTGTCTTGTCCTGTTTCATCTGCTCAAGGTGCGCTTTTTATTTCATTAGTTCTGTGTGTGTATAAGTCTCTATCTATAAGCACCAACTGTGGTAGAACGGCTAACTCGGCTGTTTAACGAGGTACTCAGAGGAATGCTGTTCATTTAAATCTTCAACTGGTTTATTAAAAACATGCTTCATAATCTGGTCAAAAACAAGATAAAACATATTCAGTCTTGCTTACATAAACAGCACTCATTACAGTTCATTCGCTCAGAAAACAGGGTTCAGCTCTGCTTAACAAGAGCTCAGCTCACCTTCAGGACACACAGAACTCTTGAGTCCAGAGGCTAAACTTTTACCTCTTGGACTACACCCTAGGATGGAGATATGGTGAATAGCTGTCCCTCCCAAATCTTAAGCTGTTCACAAAAACCTGTCATGGCCGATTAATCCCTCTCAGAACATGACATGCTGGAGCAAACTTCCAGGTTCATTTCACTCAAGATAATAACCTCAGTGAAACATATATCTCTTCCAGTATTCTACCAGTGACCCTCTTACATATCCCCCCCGCCTAAAGCCAGGGATTTTGGCACCCTCAGTCATTAGACAGGAAAGCCTCTACACGGCATCTGCATTAGTGTGTAGTTTTCCTGGCCTATGCTCCACATGGAAGCAGAAGTCCTGGAGTGCCAGAAACCACCTAGTCACCCTAATATTCTTCCTGCTGCTTTCCCTCATCCATCTCAGGTGCACATGGTATGAAACTAACCTGAACTTTCGGCCTAGCAGGTAGTACTTCAAAGTGTCAATTGCCCATTTGATGGCTAAGCATTATGTTTCCATGATGGCATAGTTATTTTCACAGGAGGAGAGTTCCCTACTTACGTATATGAGTGGATGCTACTGCCCTATTATTTCTTGTGACAAGACAGCTCCCAACCCGATCTCTGAAGTGCCCGTCTAAACCACAAACTACTTCTTGAAGTCTGATGCGACCAAGACCGGCTGTTTACACAGGGCTAGCTTCATCTTCTGGAAAGCCGTCTCCACTTCAGAAGTCCATTTAGCCATGAGTGACTTCTGGAAAGCCGTCTCCACTTCAGAAGTCCATTTAGCCATCAGTGACTTTGTGCCCTTAAGGAGGTTGGTCAGGGGTGTGACTCTCATAGCAAAATTTGGAATGAACCGTCGATAGTATCCCACAATTCCCAGAATCGGAAATTCTCTAACCTGTTTCTTGGAGATTGGTTGCATCTCATTTTGGATAGCCTTCACTTTGTTCTCCTATGGCTTGATTTCGCCTCTACCAACAATATTGCCTAAGTATTTGCCTTCTCTTTCCCCATGGGAGACTTCTTTGGGTTTATGGTAAACCCTGCCTTCCTCAGCACAGCCAGTACCACTTGGATCTTCTGAAGATAATTTTCCCAATCTGAGCTGAATATAACAATATCGTCTAGGTAAGTTGCAAAGTATTTCTTGGGAAGAGCAAGGCCCCAGTCCATGGCCCTCTGAAAAGTGGTGGGGGCTCCTCGCAGATTAAACAGCATCCTGGTGTATTGGAAACACCCATCAGGTGTAGAGAAGGAAGTCTTCTCTTTGACCGTTTGGGACTTGGGGATTTGCCAGTACCCAAGTTCGCTAGTTCAAGGCTGGTGATGTTACTTGCTGACCTTAGCCTCTCAATAAGCTCATCGACCTGGAGCATTGAATACGCATTGAGCTTGGACACCTCATTCAGCTTACGATAATTATTACAATACTGCCATTCTCCATCTGGTTTCGGCACAAGGACAATGGGATTGGACCAGCCGCTATTTGACTCTTTGATGATGCCCAGGTTCAACATTCTTCTCACCTCCTTTGAAATCACGTCACGGCAGACATCACGTCACGGCAGACTTCAGGAACTCGACATGGCTAAAGTTTTACCCGCACGTCTGGTTCCATCAGAACTTCGTGCTCCATGGACTAGATACATCCAGGCAACTCTGAAAACAAGTTTCACTTGAGCAGTTCTGCGGCACTGTTGTTTCTGGGCCAGTGATCGTGTTTCTGCCACCTCGACATCTTCAACATTGGCTCCAGGATTGGCCCCCAGGCACAGAGTTTCCACCGGCTTCTTATTTTGCTATGACTTGAGCAGGTTGACATGTTAGATCGGATAGGGTTTTCTTCTCCCTGGCTGTTGGTTACAGCTCATTTTGATCAGTTTCTTGATCACTTCGTATGGCACTTCGTGTTAGCTAGAAATTTACTTTCCACTGTGGAAATTGGCACTATGACTCGATCTCCATGGCTAAACTGTCTCAGCCTTGCAATGTTCTCCTGCATCCAGGCCACATACTCGTTGATGATCCGTTGGGGTGTAACTTCAGCTTCCCAGGTCTCCTTTGCAACATCCAGGAGACCCTGAGGGTACCAGCCAAACAGAGAAAACCCGATAAAGGCCTGTGGAACTTTGCTAATGGAAAACAGCAGATATGGGAGTAGGCAATCTCAGTCTCGACTATCCTTCTCAACGACTTTTTTAGCATGGCTTTTAGGGTTTTATTAAACGTCTCCACCAGGCTGTTTGTTTGCAGATGATACACTAAAATCCTGAGTTGCATAATCTGGAGGGCTCTACACAACTCTCTCATCATTTTGGACATGAATGAGATTCCTTGGTCCATCAAGATCTCCTTTGGCAGGCCGGTCGGGGAACCAGTTCTTGGGCTGTTCTGGTGAAATCTCTCGGTGAAATCTGGGCCAGTTGAACCTTTGAAGAATCAGCTCTTTGGTTTTGTCTACGCCCAGATGACCACCCTACAGGTGACAGTGGGCCATGTCTATCACTCTAAGCCTATAGTGTCCTGTACTATTAGTTGCTCCAATACCTCCCTCCACCCCAGCTTAGTCATCCGATATAGCAAGTATGGGAACCTGGAGTTGGTCCCGGGGTCATCTTTTGCATGGACAGTCTTACTGCATTCCAGACGTGTGAGTCATCTGAACTTGGAGGTGGGGTGGTCATCCTGCCATGGAGTGCATCTGCGAGGAGTTCCATATTTCACGTAAGCACCTCTTATTGCTGCCGCTGCAGTTGCTAGAGCTGCTGCACCAACAGTTTCCTTCCTGTTATGCTAGCTATTGTTGCTGGGTTTGTTGCTGCTGCTTGCCTTTGACCAAGTGCTTGATCAGCTCCTCCATTTTGTCCAACCGCACTTCTATGCTTGTAGCTGCCTTCACCCAGGACATCTAATCTGTCCACAGCTGTCACACTTGCTTCCTGGGGACCTTGCCCGCACTTCTAACACCAACTGTGGTAGATTGGCTCACTTGACTGCTTAACGAGGTACTCAAGGGAATGCTTTTCATTTAAATCTTCAACTAGTTTCGTAAAAATATGCTTCATAAACCAGTCCAAAACAAATTAGACACATTCAGTCTTGTTGATATAAACAAACAGCATTCATCACAGTTCGTATAACTGTGATTGCATGCCAAATTCGGATCACGCACACGCATATAAGTCTATAGGTGCGTGTGAAACATCACACTGCAGTTGGATGTCATCTGAGTGCAGTGCAATTTCCACAGACGCTGACAGCAGAGAAGATGGAAAAATTAAATTCTCAGTCTCTTCCGCAGCCATGCTGCGATTATTTCACGCGAGAGGATCGGAGCACAGTAGCATGACCATCGGCTCACATTCACAGCAAAGCAGGAGCCGAGGGTCATTAGCATATCGGCTGCGATATGCTAATATGACTACGTCCTGTAGCTGGCATTCAGAGGAAACCATGACTTATGACTTTCAGTATATATTTCAATACTAGGGTATTGCAATTGTATAAGCCATCAGACAATCACATTTAAGTCCACTAAGGGGGACTAAAAAACAAAGTAAAAAAAAATATTTAAAAAGAGAAATATTAAAGAAATATATGAATTCAAATCACCCCTTTTTTCACTCCCATTCTAATTAAGCAAGAAAAATATACATACCGTATATACTTGTGTATAAGTCGAGATTTTCAGCACCTTTTTTTGTGCTGAAAACGCCCCCCTCGGCTTATACACGAGTCACGGTCCAGAAAGCCAGTGGGGGAGGGGAGCAGTGTCAGGAGCCGGCAACTGTGGCAGTGACAGCTGTAGCTACAGCCGCCGGTTTCTTGAAGACATCATACTCACCCACCTCATGCGGTCCCTGGTCCCTGCATCTCCGATGGTCTCGGCACTGGCATCTTCTCCCTGTGCAGAGTGGTCACGTAGTAAGGTAATGAATATGCACGCATCTCCACTCCCATAGGCGTGGAGCGCATATTCATTACCTTAATGAGCGGTACCACGTGACCGCTCTGCACAGGAAGATGGATACCATCGGAGATGCAGGGACCAGCGAGGAGGGTGAGTAGGACGGCGGCGGGTGAGCCAGCCATGTGCACAGCACAGCCAGCCATGTGC
>VIAB01004635.1:109010-122621 GCA_009801035.1 Oophaga pumilio | reverse complement strand
CACTCATAGACAGGAATGGAGTTGCACCAAACATATTCCAACACAAAATCAGTGGGATCTGTTGAATTGTTCCAGAGTTATAACCTAAAGTGACAGTGGTCAGAATTGTAAAATTGTAAAATTTGGCTTGGTCATTAAGGTCAAAATTGGCTCAGTCATTAAGGGCTTAAAACGCTTCTATTTGTTTACATCTTATTTGATGAAGAAGGGATATTCAGCTATTAAACATTTGTTTCGTATCGTAACTTAGATTTGTGTATTTGCTACGAAGTAAAAATAAAATTGGGTGAACATCCTTTTTTCAACATACATTATTTGTTTTATTGAAAGACGCTATTGTGCAAAAAGAGTCCTGCGAGTGGTCAGTCTACAGAATATCCTCTTTATGTGACTGATGCAACAGAGAATCTTAAGGGCGTGCCACTAAGCAAGTCAATTATTATTAAACTCATTGAAAAAAACTTCCATTTCCAAATGTACCAACTCTACTAATAACATTTCTAATTAAGTAATTCCCTAAAATACCAGTTAAAGCAGGGACATAACAGGAGTATAACGGTAGTGCTTGCACTCGGACCCCACTGCCTGAGGAACTTAAACCGCACTACCCCAATAAGAAGACACCAGTTTTATAGATAACAGTTGTCAGGCAGGGGTCCTATAACAGATTTTACCTGGGGGCTAAGAAACTTTTAGTTATGCGTCTGTGCAAAGCAGAAAAGTTTATAAAGATAGAAGTTCTATATTTATTGTTTTTCTTATATTTATTTTTCCATAACTTTGAAGGTTACATTTCTGGAGTGAAGAGTTCAGGTTTATGATCAGAGCATTACACATGCTAGTAACTATTCCCAAACGAAATAGCGGAATGACCTTCTACTCCAGGTGAGAGTACAGATTGCACAGTAGTAAATGTCAATGTACAGCATGCCCTGACCTAAACTTACTGAAGGGTACAGTGACGTTCATGGGTCTGATAGAATTATAGGGACACACTTCCATTATATGCACAGCAGAGTAGAACTAAGTGTGTCGCTTGTCGTAACTTGTCGTGGATTACCTGTTTGCTGTTCCACATAGAACTATAGAGTAACCTAATATATTATACTCTACCTCCACCATTTGGCTTCAGCATCAGTGTGTCCCCCACCAGAGGATAGTTGGGGCCCACTCCTGGGATTGGCTTCATTATTTTCCATTTCCGAAAGTAGTCAGTGAAGAATGGGATAGTAGAGAAGAGTAGGAGGGATAGCAGCACAACAGCTGCAGTGACCCAGACCAGCAGATGCACCTCTGCGCTCAGCAGCTCCATGTCCCCCTGCACAGCACTGCCAGGGAAGGTTATACACTGATGATGATGATGGTGGTGAAGGTGTCTCCCTGTGTTTGTTGATCCTCTGCTTCCTGTATTCTGCTTCCCCTGGATCTATTCTCAGCCAGTTAGCACTGAGATATTGCTTCCTCACAATAACACAATGCAGGAGGGGCGGACACATTGCTGCAATACAGGCCTCTCCTCCAGTATTCCATGCTGCGGTGTACTTAACACTTCCAGCTCCATATGCACCGGCAACATTGTATCAGCCGCATCTATTCACGTGATTTATTTGTGTCATTGTTTCCGCTATTTCTATATATCTTGTTACACATTGTACAGTCTTGTAAAATCTTATTTGATAACAGCCCTGATAACAGATAAGGGATATTATACATTATTATTACACATTAACTTTGTATCCACAGAGCATGAATAATGTTTGGAAATAAGGGCGGTAAGGAAATTACTATTTATTATAACAATATAACAAAAACGTCTTTTTCTTTACACTGGCTTAAGTTGTCATTTGTACAATTTTTTTCTTGTTTTTTTTATTGGATCAGTTGCAGAAACACATCTGTCATAGATTATAACCTGAATAAGGTCCAAACAGCGTAAAAGGCTTTTGTTCCAGTATGATTCAATATAATTCGGGTTTAATAAACATCATAGTCCTGGATGTTTTCCAGAAAAAGGATTTGATCCGGGCACCAGCCAAGTGGTGCATCTCTGTTCAATGATGAGTGTCAGGTTGGTGCAGAGGCAGATGAAACATCTAGTCCATCATGTCATAGATACACCTTGGGCACAATTATTAGACGATTCCTATTTTTGAATATTAATGTTATTATTTTGCATTGCTTATTATTGAACTGCAATGCTGTCGGTCAATCCAAAGGGTTAAAGGGAATCTGTCAGCAGGATTTTGCTATGTAATCTGAGGACAGCATGAGGTAGGGGTTAAAATATTGAATTCAAAGATGTGTCACATGTCGGGCTGTGTGCTATTGTTTACTTACACAGAAGGTTTATCACCTGGTGATTATCATTGTCTGAACTACAGCAGTTACAGCAGTGTTTGCATGCTACTCTGACTTCACCGACTCCTGTGATAAGCAGCGCACTGTCTATAGACTATGTACATGGTGTGGGCAGGGGCAGCTTTCTCTGCTCTGCTGCATTGCTAAATCTAAAAACTCTGATTGTGTCAGAACGGCAGCACCCAGTAATCTATGAGAGACATTGTTGGATTCAGGGTCTCACTGTATACAACATGTTGCTCTCAGATGAGGTAGAAAAAACCTGCTGATAGATACCTGTAACTGCTTTATGACCTATGGCGTGTAGGTATGTCATAGGCCTCCTCTCCCTCTTTGATGCGCTGAGCCCACATCTTTTCAAGAACATGACAGCTGATTTGAATAGCTGTCATGTGCCCCTAACAGCTGCGGGTGGAATTGTGATCCACCCATGGCTGTTAACATGTTGAATGCCACTGTCAATCCTTAACAGTGGCATTTAACATGTGAGCGCCGGAAGCGCATCACAAACTCTGCCCATTGGCACCCCTATCACATGATTGTACAAAAAAAGGTGTCTCCTGCGACCACAGGAAATATGATTCTTAAAACTTGACGTTTATTTGATCATCATATTAAAAAGCACAGATATGCAGATATGGGCAATCCCAGTGCAAGGAAAATCCTACATGTTTCAACCTACACGGTCTTAATCATGGATTAAGAATCATATTTCCTGTGGTCGCAGGAGACACGTTTTTTGTATATTGGACTTCCACACCACCAGGACCAGGGCGGCTCCTTGCGCTGATGACCAGCCAAGGAACCTGGACATAACGGGGTGAGCCGTACTTTTTCCTTTTTATATGTCACATGATTGTGGGATACCAATGGGTTGGCATAACAACCGGGGGTCTGCAGTAGACCCCTGCGCTTGTCATTGCTGATCTGCTATGGGCGCCACCCTGTTGCCATCGTTCATAGCAGATGATAATTTCTGCTACACATAGAAGGGCTGAAGCCCTGCTACTTATAGCACAACTGACCAGAAGATCACACCTTCAAGTCCCCAAAGGGCGCTATTGAAGCAAGTGAAAAGTAAAAAAGAATGTTTTTAAAAATTAAAAAACATAAAAAATAAAAAAAGATTAAACCACCCCCCCTTGACCCATTTAAAATGAAACAATAAAAAAATAAAAAATACACATATTTGGCATCTTTGCATTCAAAGACACCCATCCTATCAAAATGTAAAAATAATCCGATCGGTACAATAAGCACATATTTGGCATCACTGTGTTCAGAATCGCCCAACCTATCAATATATAAAAATAATCCGATCGGTAAACGGTGCAACGAGAAAAAAAATCAAAACTGCAGAATTTCCTTTTTTTGGTCACCGCAACATTGCAATAAAATGCAATAACAGGCGACCAAAACATTGTATCTACCCCAAAATGGTATCAATAAAAACGTCAGCTTGGTGAGCAAAAAATAAGCTCTCATACAACCCCAGATCCTGAAAAATGGAGACGCTACAGGTCTCAAAATTTGTACCATTTTTTCTTACATTTACAAATTTTGGATTTTCTTTCACCACTTAAATTAAAGACGTTATGGCTCTGGGAAGAAGTGGAGTTTTGCTCCAAAAAAACAAAAATGGAAATTCCCAAGATGATGAAGGGGTTAACCTGAGAATAATTCTGAACTCTGATGTCATTCTCACTATCCAGAATCACCCTTAAAAGCTTACTGCATTCCCTGCCTTGGCTTTTATGCAGGCTATGATAGCCCCTCTCGATTGCTTATACCATGTGATGTGACAGCTGCAAGGCATTATGGGGTAGCTCTCGTGGTAATTTAAAAAAGTATTTGAGCTTTCTCTGGTTAAAAGAAACCTGGCATGTCCTTTTTTAGCATGTTAATTTGAATGATGTTCCTGGGGTTGCACCGACGTCACTCAGATCCGCTTGTATCATGTAGTGTATCGTGGAACAGCATTTGCGAAGTGGTGAACGCGGAGCCACACACGTGGGAAGAGCGGCTCGGCATGGCGCATGTCGGCTTCACGATTCACTGCGCAAGCGCAGGATTTTTCAAAGCAGATTTGAGTGATATAAGTGCAACCCCAGGAACATCATTCAAACAGCCATGACTGAATGAAATGAAGCACACCCCTAAGACTAAATGAGCAGGTACTATCTAACTTTATAAAGTGCTTTTTGGACATGATTGGACCTCTGTTTTTAATGATAAAAGCACATTGAATTCCTAACAACGAACTGGGGACAGTTTACATTCTAAAAAGGACATGAAAGGTTCCCTATTATGCATATTTCTCCTTTGTGTATAATGCTGGCGGGCATTTTTTGCTTAACTCATGCAATTCAAATTACAATACAGACCAATTTTTTATTTTATTTTTTCATTCTAATTTTTTTAAAGTAGTAAAATAAAAAAGAAAATTGAGAAACACAGTACCAGGTCATTGTTAATGCACAAAGAAGACCGTGAAAAGAACACTCAAATAACCACGGCAGCATTGCTTTTTTTCTCGTATTTTTTCCAGGTTTTTCAGTTCATTGTATGGTACTGTCACGGGTTTACTGCGACAGAGAGGAGCCAGAAGACTGGAGGGTTTGATTTCTCCTACTCCTGCACTGTTTAGAAACACTTCACCTTCTTATGAAATGGTGTAAATTTCTTTTAGCAGTGCAGGGGTTAGTCTGCTCTGTTGAGAGCTCCTGGAGCGTTAAGGCTCTCAGGCGTGCAGTTAGCCACTCCCATCTCGTATATAACCTGGGACCTGGCTAGCACTCATTGTCAGAGTTAACTTCATGCAGCATAGCTGGAGGTTGTTGGTGGTTATTAAAGTAGTCACCAGTGTTGTTTATGTGTGTATATTTGTATGATTAGTATTTTCCTTTATTTCTGTTTGTATTACCTTGTTACTCTGGTTGATGTATTACAGTACACTGCTACTCCCCTCTTACCTGGGTGAGGGAAGGATACAGACTGAGGGTGGATTCAGGAGCTAAGGCAAGGTACATGGCCTCGGAGTCTTCACCATTAGACATAATCTGGGGACTAGGGAGAGCTAGGGTGCCCCTAGAGTTAAGGACGTGCCGGATGTGCCTAAACAGTGGAAAGACCCAAAAGTGACCCCATTTTGGAAACTAGACCCATCAAGGAATGTATTTAGATGTGTGGTGAACACCTTGAACCCCCACATGCTTCACAGAAGTTTATACCGTTGAGCCGTGAAAATAATAAAATCACATTTTTCCTACAAAAATGTTATTTTAGCCCCAAATTTTGCATTTACATAAGGATAACATGAGAAATTCCACCATACAATTTGTTGTGCAACTTCTCCTGAGTATGCCAATACCCCGTATGTGGGGGAATACTACTTTTGAGGCACAGTGCAAAGGGGAGAAGGGAAGAGGTGTAGTGCAGATTTTGACTCCATGGGTATTTTCCAGAAACAAGCAGCAGTAAAAATTGCAAACTGCCATTGTAGTGACCAGTACGCTGTAGTGACCAGTATGTTGTACTCACCAGTACGTTATGCCAGCCCAGGCTTCTGTAGACATGCACCTGTAATTTAGGCGGGCTCTCAGTGCTTCAGAAATGCCAAACATGTGGACGCTATTTGTGGTTTAGGTGCACTGTGGGGCTCAGAAGGGAGGGGTGCATCTGGATTTGGGAGCAGAGAACTTGCTTAATTTCTTTTGGAGGGTGAGGAGCCATTTCGCATTTCCAGAGCTTTTGTACTACCAGTAATGTGGAAGCCCCTTATATTTCCGTTAACAGATGACAGACCTAAGAGGGGACTTGATTTTTTTGTGGATTGAGTTGAAGATTTATTGGGAACATTTTACATAACGTTTAGGATCACATTTATCCGGCGCTCTACGCTGAGTATGTACTTTGGGGTTTCCATCTAAATCTGTAGTCCAATGGCACTCCTTTCCTTCCGAGCCCTGACGTATGCCCAAACAGTAGTTTATCGGCGTACTCAGGAGAAATTGATAAACATATTTTGGGGTACATTTTCTCTAGTTACTCTTGTGAAAATAAAGCTAAAAACATGAGGCTAAAAAACATTTTTGTGAGAAAAATTAGATTTTTTTATTTTCATAGCTCTACGTTATAAACTTCTGTGAAGCATCTGGGGGTTCAAGGTACTCAATACACATCTATATATATTTCTATCCATCCAGATACATTCCTTGGGATAAATTGCACAAACATTTTGAGGTCCAGTTTCTTCTGTTACTTTTATGAAAATAAAAAGATTGGGTCTAAAGTAAAACTGGTTAAAGGGCATAAAAATTAAAAGTTTTAAAATTGTGAAATTTTCCAAATTTCTGATTTTTTTCACCAATAAATGCAAGTCCTATCAAACTAATTTTACCACAGTATATCATGAAAAAACATTCACAGATTCAGTGGGATCCATTGAAGCGTTCCAGAGTTATAACCTCATAAAGTGACACTGGTCAGAATTGTAAAATTTGGCCTGGTCATGAAGGTGAATACAGACTTGGGGGTGTAAAGGGGTTAAATGTGTCAAAAATATAAGGAATTGCTTTTAGAAAAATCAAAACACCCTTAACAGTCCAATTATGTTTTTGCACACAAATAAAAAAAATTATGAAATAATAAAAAATATCTAATATTATAGCATGAGATCTAAGCTACAACCAGAAAAAAAAATCATAATCATTGTCCAGTTCACAGAATTTGGAGCTTTCGTTACTCTGTACTGGACTCTAGGTCTATTTTTGGTAACACCCAGTTTTAAAAAAAAAATTCACTGCTATTTAAATAGAAACTTCATCACTTAAGTTGAAAATATATATTAAAGTATCTCTGTTTCTACCATAAGAGAAATGTAGCATATTTTCTTATAATTTATACATTTTAAGCTGTGTGAATGTAGCACCTGAAACTATGGAATGGCCATTATATGGTTTTGGTGTTTCTTAATTATGAGTAACATTTACAGTAAGTTCAGGAAAAAAATATTCATGTTCACAAATATATAATGTAAATAATGTAGCTAACTGTTCAATCGGCATTGTAAGATAAGGTACAGTAATGGCCAGTGGGAAAGGCATGTGCACTGAGTAAATGGAAATTTACACTGCAAGATAATCGTGAACCAACTTTGTTAAAGCACCACGCTGGAGTGGTGTCACTAATGTAGGTCCCTGCACCTAGTCTTATACTTACCGCTGCTTCGGCCGGTCTCCAGCAGTTTGTAACTTGCCAGTTCGCTCCAGTATTTGCTGGGTGAGCCGGAAGCCAAAACTTAATAAATGTCTATGAGAGCCAGAGCGAGGCCAAAACGAAGCTCTCATAGACTTACACTAAGAGCTTGTGACCGTTACCGCTCAGTCAGAAGCTGCAGTAACAAGAAAGCGGAACGGGACCGGAACTGCAGCGGGAAGAGCTGAAGATGGCGGCTGGTAAGTACTGTATAAAACTAAGGTCAGGAAACTGACATTAGTAACACAACTCCAGCACTGAAATTTAAAAAAAACGCTGGAATGGTGCTTTAAAATCCTTGTTTCGCAATTATCTTGCTGAATAAACAGGCTGCCAATCACCCTATAAACTAACAAAATTCTAGTTCAATGGTTAAAATGATCAACATTCTCGGTGGCACATTGTCCTGTGTAAGCAGGATTCGCACTGCTGAGAACCATGGTAGCCTACGCACACTGAGTGATCTAATATACGGTAGATTATTCAGCACCCCTTGTTTGTTTTGATCTTCTTGTGTAAACTGGCATTCAAACTGCCAATCGGCAAAAGTTTAAGCATCTACGGTCATATCTAGCCACCAGTTGGTCCGTATAAATAGATGTAATGTCTGATGGCACATAATGTGCCTACAGTTTCATAGTACAGACACATAGATATGCCGTGTGCCACTCACTGTATGTTGCTTCCGTAAGTTACGGCATTTTTCTCTATGATTTTAATGTAAATATCGCGTTGATACAAAACATGTATAAAAGGTACAAGGATGTATAGTAGACCTTTCCTAGCAGATGGATGCCATAACAGATTTGATCAGTTATGTAATGAAATTGCAAACTATTTACAGTGGCTCAGTGGTTAGCATTATTGCTTTGCAGCACTGGGGTCCTGGGTTTAAATTGCACCAAGGACAACATCTGGAAGGAGTTAGCATGTTCTCCCCTTGCTTGTGTGGATTTCCTCCGTGTTCTCCAATTTCTTCCTACACTCCAAAGACAAACTGATAAGGAATTTAGATTGTTAGTAGTGATGAGTGAATATGCTCGTTGCTTGGGTTTTCCTGAGCATGCTCTGGTGGTCTCAGAGTATTTTGGCGTGCTCGGAGATTTAGTTTCTGTCGCCACAGCTGCATGATTTGCGGCTACTAGACAGCCTGAATACATGTGGGGATTGCCTGTTTGTTAGGGAATCCCATGTATTCAGGCTGTCTAACCGCTGCAAATCATGCAGCTGCAGGGACATAAATTAAATCTCCGAGCACTTCCAAATACTCGGACACCACCCGAGCATGCTCAGGAAAACCCAAGCAACGAACATACTCATTTCTAATTGTGAGCCTCAATGGGGACCGTGATGATGTCTCTAAAGTGCTGCGGAATATGATGGTGCTATATAAGCAAAGCATAATAATAATTCCAAATTCTATTGAGACTATTTGCATGGTGGTTCTGGTTGTGATAACTACCTTTGCATCTGGATAGCTGCAGCATTGAACAATTATACATTTTCAATTCTTCGGAAAAAAAAAATATTTCCTTGGTAATAAAAAGAAACCAACAACTGGTGGAAAAATAAAGCAAACGCAACAATTTATTTTCAGTTTATTCAGATAAAGTAATACAGAGTAGTATTGGAAACATTCTCAACTAAATACATAACTGACCGTAATGTATAATATAAAAAAAACCTAATATTTTCCATAATTGGGTATAAAAATATTATTTGGCAAGTAATTACAAGGATATACATTTTGTATACACACAATGATTAGGTAGTCAGAATGAACGAACGTCAAGGATTTCAATAGTACATAAATCATAGCAAAGTTAGGGGAACGACCTTACTGCGTTGTGTGAATACTGCTATACTGGGCCCATGTAATGTCTCTCCGGCATGCATGAAAATATGATCCATGAGCCATAAAATGACAAACTGTATACATTTCTACCGTAACTTGACATCTGCGTCCCATAATGTTTTTAAATAACTTCTGCATTTTCATTGATCCTAGTTGGTTTATTTCTGCAGAAAGTGCTGAAGTAGTAGAGTGCAGTAAGTGTAAGATTTTCTAAAATATTAAAATAATCCATGATCCAGAGCTAACATGAGGAGTCATGGAAGCCAGAAGGAATTGCTTCTAATAACCTGATTTACAGAGTTTATCACCATGTAAGGATTTGTGTGGCTACATTGAGCCAAAAAAATGCATGTATATTACTCTTGTCTGAAAATGTCTTACCCATCTGATAAATGAATGGCATATAACCTGGATATGCCATCACCATATAATTAGTGGGGTCTAAATTTCGAGACCCTGAAACCTATCCTATGAATGATGGAGTCACAACTTTAACAGTTGTTCCTTGCAAATAGTACCTTGGCCACCCACAGTTCAGGAAGCTGCAGATTGGACCCAATAAAATAAATGGGATTGACAACAGTTTCCTGTAAACCCGGGTGTCCGTAGTGCGACTGTGCAGAAAAACTTGAAAGGGGATGCAGTGCTACACAAGTGTGGCGACCCCTTCATTCTCAGGATTGCTGGAGATTCTAAAGGTCTGACACACACCGGTCAGAAAGAAATGGCATGTCTTACTGATATACCCTTTTAGGTAATGATCATGTGCTGGTTTTGCACTGCTTTTATTTGTAATTCATAATTGTTTCTTTTTTTTCTTTTTTATGAGTGAATCCACCACCTTTTATTGTATAAAGCAAATGAAAATGAATATCTGGTTATTAGCTGCAGCATAGCACATTGGCATTGGATAACATTTATGTGTTTATATATACATTTATGTGGTGTAGTCCATGGTTTATTGGATATATGATCTTTACAATTTTATAGGGATCGACATGGGATATTAGAAAATCTATACAGTAAAAACGGAATAAAGCAAATAAGCAAATTATACTGGGAAATTTGATATGCTGCTATTTGAAATATTAATAGTTTTCATATAAAAATATGCTGTAGCAACAAATAGGAAACTTTGGAGAAATTTGACTGTTCAAGGAAACATAATCTTGGAAAAGAGGAAATGCCATAAAATAATTACTCAATATCTGTTCAATTATTGGATCTAATAATGGCTGGTTAGAAGGACGCAGTCAGACGACCGTATGAATCCGACCGACATTGGACTGCAGTGCCAGGTCTACCTGCGGCTCTGCCGTCCCGAGCATGACAGCTTCATTTATTTCTATGCAGCTGATCAGCTCTGAAGAGCCACGGCCAGTCTGTATATTAATACGGCCGTCTGACTGCGTACTTAAGGTAAGGAAAATTTCAATTAAGCATCTATGACAACTCTTCCTCAACTTGAAAAACTCCTGTAGAGACTTACAGACTCGAGCCTGTACACCATTCTATGCATGCAACTCTATTACGTCCCTACAATATATGAAAAGTTGAAAAGTTTTCTTTAAATGATAGGTACACTTAAAAATTACCAGGTATGACTGTCCAAAAATTCCTAATTCCTAAACTCGCTTCAATCAGAAACAGATTACGTAGTGTGACTGCACGAGACAATATCTTTAGTAATGTCCCAATATCGATCATGTTTGGGTATAGTTACATCATTGTCCTCATATGAAAATATATTCTGATTATAAACATTATAAATTATCCTCACACATAACCGGATATGACACCATAAATTGTGTGTATTTTTATGCAGCATTTTAAAGTGCATCATCCCACGTAAAAGCTTTACTTTCCATAAACATTTAGGGTTCATTCAAATACAAGCAAAAAATAGGTACACTTCCCCATTACATGATTCATATTACCCATATTTATCATTATTATTAGACGTCTTTTCATCTGCTTGATGTCACCCTGTAAAACAAAATGTATAGGACCAATGGGGCCAGTGTTGCCTCAGTTCTATCAGCATGCGGGATTTATATCAAAAAGTTTGGAAGATGAAAAAAAATAGTAAACACTTTTCTATGCAAAGAGTCTGTTATTCTATTACTAGGACCACCATCATATCTTCAAGGACAGGAGACAACTCCTTAGTGGTATATCAGTAATTGAATATGTAATGTGAACCTATAACTTGTACATTGTAGCCAGCTATTTAGTCAAATAAAGTGATATTCACTAAGTCAAGGAACTAAGACCTGTAAGACCGGGTGAAACACCTTATTCCTTCCCCATAAATGCTCTTTAGCCTGTAGGGCATTGAATACTGGCGCACTCATCTGGTATGATGCAACCTGGCATGTAGGCAGAACAGATGCTGGGAAACAGGATAAGCAACATTCAGCATGATATTATATGATATGTGAGGTATATATGATTTAAAACTCAGAAGTGATTTGTTGAGTTGCAAAAAAATATGAGTAACATTTGGGCTCATCAGGTGGGTCTATTGGGGAAGTCTACATACAGATTTTTTTTTTACAGCAGTATCCTCCTGATTTTGCCACAAAATGCTCCCCATGCTTTGCAACCAATCTGCGACATTGTTTGGATAAAAAAGGGGCATGTGTGTAAACATAGCCAAAGAAATAAAAAACAACACGTCCTATTGTCCTTCATCATTCCCCATTAAGATGGCACTGTGAATTTTCGCCTTGTATTTGGTGGATTCCTCTGAAAGGATTTTGGTTGATACTGTGAACCTTTGTAAAGAAAAAAAGAAATTATTCAAGCAAGCATTACAAACAATCATCACTCAGTTCTTTGCAATTTACATTTTATTTTTAAAAATTTCTAAGTAAAATTATATTTTATTAGTATACAAAGTCAGTGGGCCTGATGAAGAGCAATTAATGGGAAAGGTGTGCGCGTGGTGATGTCTATTTGCCAATTTCTACAGGATTACCCACTACATAGAGTGGCATGTGAAAGTTTGACCACCCCTGGTCAAAATGATTGTTATTGTGAAACATTAACCCCTTAGTGACAGAGCCAATTTGCAGCTTAATGACCGGACCACTTTCACTTTATGAGGTTATAACTCTGGAACGCTTTAACGAATCCCGCTGATTCTGAGAATGTTTTTTCGGGACATATTGTACTTCACGTTAGTGGTAAAATTTCTTTGATATGACTTGCGTTTATTTATGAAAAAAACGGAAATATGGCAAAAATTTTGAAAATTTAGCAATTTTCAAACTTTAAATTTTTATGCCCTTAAGTGAGAGAGATATGTCACACAAATTTCTTAATAAATAACATTTCCCACATGTCTACTTTACATCAGCACAATTTTGGAAACAAATTTTTTTTTTTATTACGAAGTTATAAGGGTTAAAAGTTGACCAACGATTTCCCCTTTTTACAACACCATTTTTTTTTTAGGGACCACATCACATTTAAAGTCATTTTGAGATGACAGAAAATACCTAAAAGTGACACCATTCTAAAAACTGCACCCCTCAAGGTGCTCAAAACCACATTCAAGAAGTTTATTAACCCTTTACGTGCTTCACAGGAACTGAAGCAATGTGGAAGGAAAAAATTAACATTTAACTTTTTTTGCAAAAAATTTATTCAGAACCAATTGTTTTTATTTTCACAAGTGTTAAAAGAGTAAATGAACCACAAAATTTGTTGTGCAATTTCTCCTGAATACACCGACACCCCATATGTGGGGGTAAACCACATTTTGGGCGCACGGAAGAGGTCACAAGGGAATGAGCGCCGTTTGACTTTTCCAAAGCAGAATTGGCTGGATGCCATGTCGCCTTTGAAGAGCACCTGATGATGTGCATAAACAGTGACCCCATTTTGGAAACTAGACCCCTTAAGGAATTTATCTAGATGTGTGGTGAGCATTCTGAACTTCCAAGTCCTTCAAAGAAGTTTATAACGTAGAGCCGTGAAAATAAAAATCATTTTTTTCCTCAAAAATGATTTTTTAGCCCATTATTTTTTATTTTCCCAAGGGTAACAGGAGAAATTGGGCCACAAAAGTTGTTGTGAATTTTTCCTGAGTAAGCCGATACCCCATATGTGGGGGGAACCACTGTTTGGGCGCATGG
>VIAB01004635.1:61606-74937 GCA_009801035.1 Oophaga pumilio | reverse complement strand
TTTTTTTTTGTTGTGTTTATCAAAGGCATTCATTTTATAATAAATCGTGTATTTTTGTGATTTTTTTGATGATCTGGAGTTTTTTGTAGGCTTATATGCATTTGGTCTTTTCCTACTTTGCAGTATATAGTTGTTCATATATGATATATGTGAGCTACAATTGATATGGTCAGTATAAGGCCAAATTCACACGTATTTTACCTTAGTATTTATAAGCCAAATCCAGGAGTGGGTGATAAATACAGAAGTGGTGACGTGTTTCTATTATACTTTCCTCTGATTGTTCCTCTCCTGGTTTTGGCTTACAAATACTGAGGTAAAAACCTGACCAAATACTGAGCGTGTGCACGTGGCATAATAGTATTATCCTATTGCTACATCTGTGCGACTGATTTTTTACTTACTCTGAAGGTATGTGTTGTGTTGGGTCGTGAGAACTGTTCCATTACCACCGTTCTCTCACGCAGGGGTCGCCGTCCCGTGGTGTCGGGCACGGCACTTGATACCCGGCTGTGCGGTTGCTTTGCTCTGTTCTGTTGGATGGAAAATAAACCATTAGATATTTCCAGTAACAAAAGGAAACAAACAAAACTAAGTTCATGGAAAGTTTGGTAACGCCGAGCATATGCCCAGACTAGCAGCCTAAGTCGGCCATGGGCTCCCACTGAAAACTGAGCCCCTCACAGTGTTATGTAATTATTATATGCACATATTAGACAAATACAGAGGGAGAAATGGTCATGTGTGATGTGCATGTCATCCGATACATTGGTTATATCAAAACGGGGTTTCCACTTTCAAAAAACTGGTGCCCAAATTATTGCAGTCACACAAATCAACAAGACGTAGTAATCACCCTCCCCCGGTCTACTACCTGCTGTCTGTCGCTGCTCCAGTCTCTGTTTGGCTGCAGCAGTGACATAATCCCTACAGTACATATGACCGCTGCAGCAGGCGCTGAACCAAGGGGAGGGTTTGGGGACCATTTTTTTTTAAAAGTGGACAACCCCTTTAATCTTTACTAAATATAAGGATAAAAATTCCCACGTTCAGTATTTGGTCAGTATTTTACCTCAGTATTTGTAAGAAAAAAATCAGGAGTGGAACAATCAGAGGGAAAGTATAATAGAAACACGTCACCACTTCTGTATTTATCACCCACTAATGGTTTTGGCTACAAATACTGAGGTAAAAAACTGACCAAGTAATGAATGTGTGAATGTGGCCTTAGTGTGAATATCACAGACCCCACATGGACAGAATATACAGCCTTGCAAACGAAGCCTGTTAATTCCCTCTTATGAAAATAGTTGTCTGTCTTGTATCAGGGCACGTTATTCCTTTCCCGCAGCAATTTTGCATCCACACCTGCCAAGTGCACTACCTGTTTTCTTTCATCTACTGTACATGATCTGTAGAAGTTTTAAATGACACCATTTATTCGACTACATATTTACATCACTTTTGGGGTGGCATGGACCTGACTATCACATGCTGCAGTTTGTTCCACGCGGATCTGAGGTCTATGTGTAAAATTGCTCAGGTGCACTAGCACATAGGCTAGAATTAGCCATTGTGTTGTCTGTGCATGATCCGTTGCATATATCGACAACTAAAGAACCAAAAAAACACCATACTCTTCTGACCAAGCTCTACAATAAGGGCTTTCAATGGGCTCTAAGGCTGTGTTTCCACGTTCCGGAAACACAGCGCTTTGGACGGAGGGGAAAATCCGCTCCGCCCAAAGCCCCGCCCCCTTTTGAACGTGCGGTCATTCCGGATGTGTTCAGGAACACATCCGGAACACATGCGGAATGACCGCAGGGCTACACAGGCCTGTGTTATTTCCCTTGCGGCGACGCAGCGTCGCCGCAAGGGAATAGGACATGCTGCGGTCTAAAAAGACGCGCCGCATTTCCGGAAACGCAGGTCTGCCGCCTGCGTGTTTTACAGCATAGTGGAGACGGGATTTCTTGAAATCCCCTCCACTATGCTGTAACATCTGGACGCTGCGTGTTTGACGCTGCGTCAGCGCACAGCGTCAAACACGCAGCAATTCCTGACTGTTTCCGGATCGTGGAAACATACCCTAATAAGACACCAGATAATAGACAGATCAAGTTGATTTAAGTGCAGAATATATTGTGTATTGGTTTTTGTATTTACTATACAGGTCGATCATTCAGAAATATTGGCTAAATTATTGCTAAAACATTGCACCTTATATTGATCTCCTTTGTACCATAATTTTCCTCCTAAGGCTATGCACATATTTTCCAAAAATCAAAGAAAAAATCACTATATATCCACAAGATGTGAGCCCAGCATTAGTGATGTTAATGATATTGATAAATACTACGGTATATTGCTGTTAGCACTTCTCTCTACCGCGGTGCATGTGGGAAAGGCTTCCGCCTCCAATCAATGAAAAGGAAATCAGTCACGTAGTATGCTTGAATACAATTTCTGATATTTACTCAAGGTGTCATAGCAGAACGCACATTTTGCCACCAGGAAGTTCCTTGGGGTGTTCAGCAGGTGATGGCAGATTGCTATCTAGCCTGCAGCACCGATAAAGGCTGAGGGCTGGAAGAAACTTGTTTTGCTATAACACAATTGACAGGTAGAGATGAGCGAACCTGAACTTAAAAGTTTGCGGTTCGTATTGGATAAGTGTCCAGTGCTAAACTTCAAACACATACTTCTGCCCGAAAGTCCGTTTTAATGTTCGGCATTCCGGGGGAAGTCTAGGAGAAGGAGAAAGAGAAGAGAGCGATAGAATGGAGTGAAAGAGAGAGAGAAAACGAGAGAAAGAGAGAGAATTTTCCAGCTTCACAGTTCAGGTGCTCATTGTTTTTGAGTTTGAGTACAGTTCTGATATCCAAACTGAACTTTGGACTAAAGTTCGGGTCGGGTACCAGAACCCAAACTTCCACAGGTCCGCTCATCCCTACTGACAGGGTTAACTTTCTGTAATGGCACTGAAGGAATAAACAGAAGCTGTATTCCAGCATGCAGTGTGAAAGCTGCAGGAGTGGTGAAGCTGATGGTCTGCTCCCTGAAACTCTAAGGGGTTAACTGTATTTTATATTCATGCATGTTGTCATGGGTAACACCCACTGGGGCTGCAGTTTAGCCTAGGCAAGGTTAACTGTAATGGCCGGCCCAGTTTGGGGAGAGAGAACTGAGAGTTAGTGCCAAGTTCAGGAAGTGAAAGTTCATTGGAGGACAGTAGTGTGAAGTGACAACAGCAGTTGCACGCAATAGGCTGCTAGGGATAACATGGGCCTAATACTCGAGGCAGTGGATTGTCAAAAATACACTTCCATGTGATTCTGTCTGCCGGCCTAGAGAACCTTGAGATGGACGTCAGGGCCCTTGGGCGCACTCAGAGTGTGAAGTTACAAGAGAAGATGAACTCAAACTGTAAGAGGCTGGAGGTGAAGCAATCTGGGTGTACTGCCAGAGGTGGAGAAGAATTCCTAGTACTAGAGAAGTAAGCAAGAGGGATGCTCTAGCCATACGGAGAGCCAGGGCTGAATTTGTGTCCAGTACCTGTGAGAAAGACGACAAACCATGGGCCTTATTCTATATGCCTCTTTGTAAAGACTGCTGGTTGTCAAGTAAAAGTTTGATTGGTTTTACAAATCCTGTGTCCCTTGGAATGATTGCTGCCAAGGTTCCAGAAGAGGAAAACCTGGAGCCAGTGGAGGCCTCGGGGCCAGAAGTAAGCGTGATGCACCTCACACACATCAACGCACTGGGACAGGCACAATGTTGTTCATAGAGTGCCAGAACGAGTGGCAGCAGCAGCTCGACCACAACTACCTAGCTTGGGTACTTTACAATGCTGCCTTTTTTTGTAGGTAAAGGCATGAATCGAATAAAACTTTTAGAACAAGAGAACATTGTAATCGTACAGCAGAATGCCGAGATCCGGGCACTGATAATTGCTGATTCACTGGTTCCAATGAGCTAATAGGTGGTAATTTACTCCTGCTGGCCTGGATGGATGGTGAAGATAGCCTGTCTAGTCCAGTGTGTCTGAAATAGAAAATCAAAAAATTACTTGTGCACCTGCAATAGGGATTTAAAGCAAACTCTTCTAGAACTGAATCACAAATAACAGGTCTGTATTAATCATACGATCTGCCGGTACTATGATTGCTTCATATTTTAAGATGTAGTTAAACAGATACATGCACATTTCTATATATAATCTAATGGTTTATTGGTTGGACTTAAAGGGAATGTCAAGTCAAAAACCACTATTAACATGCAAATATGGGGTTAATCTTCAGGTTAATAGCGTTCTAGAGCCATTGCAATAAAGGCCTGACTGCCAGGAGGAAATGAAGTTTATTCTTCCCGGCAGCTTCCAGTCATAGAGGTGTGACCGATGTGACTTCTGTAACGGCGTCCCGACACTGACAGAATCGGATGCATAAGTACAGAAGCGGCTGAAGTCTTCGCCTACGTGTACATATAGGCAGAGACTTGTCAACTGAGATCAGTGAATGGGGAGAAGCTGCCGAGGACCTGCTTGTTCGGCAGCTTTTCAAGGATGTTTTTTTCTGAAACGCTGAAGTATTTCAGAGTCAAATACACCATGCTGAGAGCATGCAGCCAGTGTCGGATACATGCTACATGCTAAAATTGTTAGTGAGTAGTAAGAATAAGACCTGTGTTGTACCTGCAGTAACATGTCTTGTTCCCCAGTGCAAAAATGGTGGTAAACAAACCGTCTAGAAATGTGCCGCACAGCAATAACAAGATCTGCATATTCCCTGCACATACTCACAGCTTTGTACCCCTGAGGACTTCATCACTGTAAACATTGGGTGTTTTTGGCTGTGTTGGATCTAGCGTAAGAGAAGGCAGTCTTCGCTGAGTGGCTGTTTTCCTAGAAGGTGTGTGCAGAATCCGAGAGGATGAAAAAATACTGTTGTCACTCAATCTTCCAAGTCGATTTCGTGCGGAGTTTAAAACCCTCGGTGTAATAGATAAACCTTTATCTTCTTGTTCACTTGATATAAAAGAAAATAGTCAATTATTTTTCCTGGATAGTAATTCATAAAAACATCATCAAATTATGTTTGAACTATTGCATTTATGGTGCATATGTGTAAACTGCACATCGTTTCTCGCGTATACACATGATTCGGAACTATATGCTTTGTACAACATCTCTCCAATCCATGCAAATACCATGACTTCATTTAACATGGAAATTACAGTATACATTTTCCTTGTAAAGGAATGGTGGTCAAAATGGGACTGTTCTGGAGTATATATCATGGTGGCTTCCATAATGTCAAATTCTTTACAGCGATCGATAAGTTGCATACTCAGCACATACAGTATATTTATTTACAGTGCAACATTGTATAGTTAGAAGGTTTCTGCTCATTTTAGTGTAGGGATGCCTATAAAAGAAAGAAGACAAGTCATACTTACCACCAAGATCCTCCTCTGCTCCATCGCTGATGATCCAACAGTCTCCACCAGACTCAAAGTGACTACCTGAGCTGACCGCTGAGGTTACTGACTGTGTGCAGGTGACTACTGGTAGAGATGTCATCATCTCTGGTCCAGCAGAGACTGTCAGAGCAGCAGGCAGATTTCAGTGATAAGTATGGCTTGTTTCTTCCTTTTAAAAACATGGTTACACTATAGTGATTTTATAAAAAAACAAAATAGTGGAAAAAATTAAATACACCAGAAACTGTGGTCTTTTTTGGAGACCTGGGCTGAGAGTGTTTGTTTCCAGAATGAGTTATGCAATGAACTAGTGAAGCAGTGCAAGCTGTGCTATGAGTTTCCTGTTAGCTCCAGGTAGCTTGGCTGAGATAGTTATCAGTGAGAATTGTCTGTTGTAAAGGTACTGCCACACTACACAATCCCGCTAGCGATCTCGTTAGCGTCGCATACTAATGAGATCGCTAGCGGGATTGTTTCTATATCGCTAGTAGCTACCTAATTTAGCGATATCGTTAAGGACGCTATCGCGGTTAGCGATCTCCTTAACGACTTTAGCGGTACAAAAGTACCGCTAAATCGCTAAAAAAGGTGCCACACTCAGCGATTAGATACTTACCAGCGAGACGCCAGCGATGAAAATAGGGTCCGGAACGATCAGGACGACGGACGATATCACAGCAGGGGCCACGTCGCTGGTAGATGCCGCACACAACAACATCGCTAACGGGATCGCTAAATAGTGACGTTTTTTAGCGATCCCGTTAGCGATGTTGTTTAGTGTGGCATACCCTTTAGAGTGGAAGAGATTTACTGTTATTCTGCAACTTCCAAGCTCTGTGCCTGTTAGAAGGATAACTGCTATGACTTCAAAAGCACATTCACACTGGCAGCGTAGAAACCAGGAAGACAAATACCTGAACCGGACAGGTCCTTGTTAAGACAAGGAAAAAGCCTTAAGGAATAAAGAAATCACACAGAAAACAACTGCAATCAACACAAACTACAGCTAAGTGAATGAATCCAACAAGGTCTATCACCAGTATGAAACATCAGTAGAGGAAGGTATACAAAGCTTCATCCGAAAGGTGATAGGGCAGACAAACAGCGTAAATGAAAAACTCCTGTTACCCAAAACTGACAGAAACAAAGAAAACACAACTGGAACACACAAAGAAAAGGTGAATCTGCTGCGACTCAGCAGAAAGAGATACCGACCACAGATCCAATGGCTAGAATCCAAATACCTGACAATAACCACTAACCTTCAGGCTAAGTGCACACGTTCAGGAATGTGTGCAGAATTTTCCTGAGCAAACACGGACTTTTTTCGCGGTAAAAACGCATGGTTTTGTGCGGATTTTGCGCGTTTTTACCGCGATTTTTCCCTGAACTTTCTAGGTCAATAATATAGCGGGAAAAACGCTAGAATTCCGCGAAATTAATGAACATGTTGCTTCTTTTTCCGCGATGCGTTTTTTTCGTGGAAAAAAACGCACCATGTGCACAAAAATTGCAGGATTCATTCTAAATGATAGGATGCTTAATTCATGCGTTTTTTACGCGTTTTTTGCCGCAAAAAATGCGAATAATCCTGAACGTGTGCACTTAGCCTCAAGCTTCTTAGTAGTTCAACCACCAAGCTCCATCCTTCTTAGTAGTGTAATTCCCAAGCTCTGTGCCTCTTATAAGTATAATGTCCAGGCTCTATGCCTTTAGTATAACCACAAAGGTGTGTGCTTCAGATAAATGTAAGCGCCAAAAACTACAGACAGTTCCTCTTATGAAGCAACTATCGAGCTCTCTGCCTTATACTGTAGATGCATAACCACTAGACTTCATGCTTCTTAGTAATAGTATAACCACCAATCTTCACCCTTCTTAGTAGTATAATCTTCAAACTCTAGGCCTCTTGACTACTGCAACTTCCTGCTCTGTGGCCTCCCTTCTAACACTCTCGCACCCCTCCAATCTACCCTAAGCTCTGCTGCCTGACTAATCCAACTTTCCCCCCGCTATTCCCTGGCCTCTCCCCTCTGTCAATCCCTGCATTGGCTCCCTATTGCCCAGAGACTCCAGTTCAAAACCCTAACCATGACATACAAAGCCATCCACAACCTGTGTCCTCCATACATCTGTTATCTTGCTGCTGCGATGCAGGCAGGTGCAGGCTCCAAAAGATGGAAGTAGAGTGGAAGCAGGACTGCACCTAAACAGAGCTGGCCTGCAGTGCAGCAGCAAGGCTACCACTGGTGGCAGCAGAATAGTCAAATAAGCCGGGTCAAATCCTAGACTGCAGCGCAGTACCAAAGGAATAAGCAAACTCACGGTCAGAGACAAGCCAGGGTATCCGCCACGGTCAGAAGAGGATAAAGACAAAAGACAGAAGCAGGTCAAGATACAAGCCAAGTCACAAAAGGGAGTAAGTACACTAAAGGGAAACACTGAGTCAGGACGTGGGTGAACAGAGACACAGGATCAGATAGCAAATGTAGCAGGACCAATCAGAGCAATCAGAGTCAGCTACAGCAGCCCTAGGCAAACAACTATAACTGACATAGCCTGCAGGAAGCAGCGGCGATAAATAGCCAACCTGAACCCAGACAGAGGCTGAGAAAGGTTAACTTCTGACATGACCAAACTGGGAAAAAAGGGAAAACAGGACTCAAAACCCGTTCTGGATGATGACATCTGTGACCTCATCTCCCGGTACTTACCTGCACGCAACCTCCGCACATACACTCTCCCCCTGTGCTCTTCAGGAAGTCCACTCCTTGGACCTTCCAACACAGGCCTTCAGGTCCATGGCCCCACTATGTGCTTCCAGGAATCCGATCCTACTCCCAGGATCTTCCAACACATGTCATCCAGGACCTTACACTCTGAACATTCATGTCCATACACTCAGCTCATGTGACCCAACCATGGTCACATTAAGTAGCTCTAACTACCCCCACAATTGGGCGGTGTATGTGTGGTTAGTCATTCCCGCCCAGCTCTTCGACTAACCCTGTAAGCCCCTCTTACAAAATAAACAAAACTCATGGAACTACAAGTCCCAGCACAACAACATTATTTCGGGCTTACAGCACAGAGGACATCCTCTGTCTCTGCGACACATACCGGCCATTCACAATCATGCCGGTCACTGTCTCATAATCACAGATACGCCTGTGACTGCCATGAAGTCCCATGGCCTCAATACGCCTCCGTGCATATTCTGAGGAGAACATACAGCGCCCGCTAGCTGTAACAGGAGTCACTGCCTCACACTGGCTATTCCAGTGTGTCTAAAATTTTCATAGTAATATGCCAAGTAATGAAGCATACATACTGTGTCTTCTCTACTAAGCCAGCATGGCGGTGCTGAAGAGGTTTAGCTTGTATTGTCATCACTCCATTCAAGTCACTATTGAGGTTACGACTTGTCTGCAAAAAAGTAGGAAATTATCAAAATGATAACTGACATAGTATTAGATGCAATGACAGATAAAGGCTGGGACGGTGGGATGAACCACTGCGATATCATAGTTTGTACCTGTGATGTGAAAACATAAGCACCAAAGGAAATGCTCCGTGCCTCCGAGCCTCGTGATGGAGGAACACCTGCTGATCCTGATGTTATCCGTGGAAGCGGAAGCTGAAGGTAGTGGTTAGTAGAATTATGGATCTTTCCTGCTTTCTTTATTTCTACTGAAATTCGAGATTTCCCATTAGTTACAATGAAAACTAAAACGTTTTTTCAACTATAGCCCTGTAAAAGAATATGGCAATGGTGGACCTCCTGAAATCAAGGAATCCTGCCTGACAAATCCTGTGTTGCCTAAATGGTCTAAACATGCTGAAAATACTGCCTCATACATGGTAAGGCTTAAATGGCGTCAATCTTCCCCGTAAATAAGTAAGTTAAGGTTGGGTGAAATCATTGAGATGCTCAATGCTACAGGAATAATGAGCCAAACAAGAAATGTACTGCCTACAGGATATGGATATGAGTTTTTTTTTATTTGACATGTTTAATGCTATACCATGTTGACAAATGGTGAAATAATGTGAAAAATGTAAATTCAGTTTTATCTGTCAACTAGAATGTGATCAGAACTTACACTGGCTAATGATATTAATTACATTGACAATGACATTCTGCACATAGATACATCCAGGACAGACACTTGCCAAATCTTAACAGCGTGCAATATGCACAGTCAGGAGTCCGCTCTGTTTTTCTGCTGGAACGGCGGTCAAGTGCCAACTCTCTCTTTTCCTGCTTCTCTCAATGTTCTATTACATATCACATTGCACTCTTAGGATTCGGCAAGCTGTCATCAGATTGACGGCAGAAAAAAATGCCTGGCCCAGAAAACTATAAGTATTTAAGCTTTATCTCAACCAAGCTGCTAAATCCCTGCTATACTGTATGTGGACTGTGCACTTATTTGGGAGAACAGAAAACCTGGGTTCCCTGTAGAAAATAACTTTTAATTTGTGTTCATGAACTTTGAGTTGAAGGTTTACTGTCCTCTATACTATTGTGGTACCTTCATCATATGCAAAACATAAGCACGAAAATATCAGAAGTGGTTATACAGTCGTCCCAACAAAACACGTTTTACAATCTACACTCCAACAGAAGAGCGATGTCTCATTCTGTCTTCATTCGTGTACCTGAGGCGACTTCCCATGTTTTAATGAGGAGCTCTTGCACTGATTCCACAATAGTCTTCCAAGTATCATCAAAAACTTCTGCGGCAACAGTGTCCTTCATGCAGTCATTGGGGGAGACAGGAGGAATGCCACGCTTAGTCCTCTTTTGATGAAGCTGCGTTTTCTTTTGATCCATGCCTTCATCGTCACTAATGGTTGAAAAAGACTTAATTTTACAATCCTTAAATATCAATATTTTCATATGCAGATTAACATTTAAAGATGAAGTTTATGTGCTGACGGTTTAAGATGTCCATACTAGTGAAGAGCGAGTATGCTCGTTGCTCGGGTTTTCCCGAGCATGCTCGGGTGGTCTCCGAGTATTTTGGTGCGCCCGGAGATTTAGTTTCTGTTGCTGCAGCTGCATAATTTATTTTATGGCTGCTGAACAGCCTGAATACATGTGAGGAATGCCTTGTTTGTTAAGTAATCCCCACATGTATTCAGGCTGTCAAATAGCTGCAAATCATGCAGCTACGGCAACAGAAACTAAATCTCCGAGCACTTCCAAATACTCGGAGATCACCCGAGCGTGCTCGGGAAAACACGAGCAACGAGCATACTCTCTCATCACTAGTCCATACACATTAGATGGCTGTCGGCAGAATAATGCTTTTGCCAACAGACACTTTGGCTGTCTATATAATATAAAGAAGACTCAGCTAAGCTCTCCCGTGTTCTGTAGGAGACATCTTTGCAGTAGGCTTATTTCTAGGAGAACAAAGTGGCTGGCAGTCTGAAATTGGACATTATAGCATCAGCGTAACCTGTTGATATCGTCAGGTTCATCTTCCATTAGTCTAGTGTGCATGAGGACCTTTAGCCTGCCGTTATCAGCAATTTGAAGACTGTTCAATGTAAACTGATCTTGTATATGTAATGTTTTGCTAACAGTCACAGTCTTATTGACTAATGTAAGAAAATGTGCTATTTACTGCTCTCTGCTGTCATAGGCAAGGTACTCCTCAATAGTGCCTTCCATATCGTAGATCTCTTCCTCCAGGAAGGAATAAGCTGATGAATCAGAACCCAAAGAACTGGTGCTAGATGTGGACTCCTCAGTTCTTTGTAAAGGTGATACTGTAGGGACAAGTCGCGATCCAGATACACAGAGTCTGAAATAAATAAGATATTATATTGAAGTGTTAATGCTTTCTCAATATAGTACAATAAAGCACAAATAAAGTACTGCTCACTATGGGAAACTTAGAAATCATATGTTAAAGGGATATTCCTATCATTTGCATTTCTAGCCTATCTACAGGATGTTCCATACATAAGTAAGACTCTCAATTCTGGAACCCACACCTTTCGGGAGAACAAGAACCCCAAGATCACATTAACCAATTTACAAAAGGCAGTTTTTTCATGAACTATGTTTCTTTAAGTAATTGTGACCAACAAAATATATTTTGTACAGTCCCTGAATCTATGGGAATCTCAAGGATCTGGCTCCTAATCTCAACTGACCAAAGCATTAGAGTATAGGGAAGTTTCCCAAATACCAGAGCTGGAAAGGTAAAAAAAAAAAACAATCTCTCTTTTTTAAGAGTCTGGCATTAAAGTGCAGAGGATTTATGAAAAGTTTTTAGCCACATTCTCATTACTACATGTAGCTTCAAAACAAATTGTCCATTGTCCAGAAAGTCCACAAATTCACATGACTGTGGTATTGTAGATGCTTCCTTCCAACTAACTCCCTTCTATATCAACCCCACACTTTAACAACCCTGCTCCCACGGAACACCCCTTCCCCCCAAATGAACACTCGTACACCTTTTTCTCTGGATAAATTGGCCAAATCGGCCTTTTATTAACAAACATTACAATAAATAACTTCTTTGTAAGGTTCTTGGAGCTCCAAAACCTGGAGAAAACCAGTAAACAATGAACCATCCAGGCTTGGGGGCACCTTTGTTGCCGGACAACCTTTTCCATAACACGGACTCTCAGGGACCCCACCCTGTAGAGCCCCAAAATCCGCCAGGCAATTAACTCAAATCCAAACATAAAGGGGAGGTTACCATCCACCTGATGTACATCCCCCCCACAATTTTGCAACCAACTCCAAGAATCCCCTACTACTGTTCGCCAAAATGACCCAATGAAAACATCATCCAACATTTTGATAATTTTACCTTACTTGAACCCCTAAAGTAAAGGGTGGACCTTTGTTCTTTTATGACAAAACCAAGCAGTAAATGGCAGAACAAAAGACCCATTGCTTACCGGATGAATTTGCTGCTCTTTTTATTTCCCTGCAGCAGTCATATGCTGTCTATCTATGTGACCACTGCAGTCAATCACTGGTTTCAGCAGTCTTGTACCATCTACCTAAGCATCATCCCTGAGATCAGTGATTGGCACCAAGTGAAGGGAAGTAAATTGGGACTGGTGGGAAGAATAAGAGTGATACCATTGGAGAAAGGTGACTAATCAGGTAATGGTCCTTTGTCATCCTATGCCATTTGCTGCCTTTGGTTAATTTTTTGTTGATCTCAGTAAACCCTTTTATTAGCGGAAAATTCATCATTCATATTGTCATCAAAATGAAGAGAAGAGAACACCACCAATCTGTATCACAGGGTAGAGTCATGTGGCAGACAGTTAGACCATTAATGTAATGCTTCATTTTCCCCTGAGTCACTGCACAGCACGTGCTGTCAAGCTTCCCTGCACTTTACAACTGACCACTGGGGGCACCAGCATTAGGACGCCTTGTGATCAGGAGGCTCTTACAAGTAAGGATTAGCAAGAATAAACAAGTCATTTAAATAGGAAAAGCTGCTTCATGAATAATTATAGAATATAATCCATAAATAAAAAGAGATGTGCCTTTTACTCCTGGAGTAACTACTGAAGCAGAAGAACATAATAAAGATAAATTGGTAAAAATCTGAACTGTTATTATACTTCTGTGCTGTGTGAGCGCAGGCATCTGTCTTTTCAAGTCAATAAGCTGCCAGTATACTTGCGCCACATTTGTAAGGTACCACGTAGTGCACTATATGACCCATCCATGTAGTTTAATGTATCCTTGCAAGCCCCGGTACAAAGCGCTATTCAGTGGGTTCGGAAAGTATTTAGACCCTTTTAAATTTTCCGTTCTTTGTTTCATTGCAGCCATTTGGTAAATGCAAAAAAGTTCA
>VIAB01004634.1:84684-102987 GCA_009801035.1 Oophaga pumilio | reverse complement strand
CTCAAGGTGCTCAAAACCACATTCATTAAGTTTATTCTTCATGACTATTCTTTTTTGTACTAAGCTCACAATGGACACAACACACAACGCAATCATGACAGAGATGACTTCTCGTCCACCTGGATGCAGCTTGATAGGAGCCACCACCATCTCTTAGTGCAGAGTGTCTTATTCTGCGATAGTGCACAGCGGCTAAATGGTCATCGACCATACAAATGACCCATGAGAGTAATTACTCCTTCATCTTAATATGTAATTCTGGATTTCGGAGATGTCAGTGCAGAATTAACAAGTCAAATATACGCTTATGTAAATAATGATGCTGAATTCGGCTCCTAGGCAACAAGACTCAATTTATTAAAACACTATTAACTGTCTGCAAATGGGATTAATTACAGTGTGCAGATATTATATCACACGACATTATATATATTGTAGGAGGCGCATGCAACACTCGGGACACAATGCATTACAGTATATTCTTTAAGTTTCAATTCATGCAAAAATGTAAAATAGACTTATAAATGAAAGGGAAAAAAAAATAAAGAAAAACATTAAAACCTACAATATCTGCAATGGTGTAGTGTGGGTTGTCAGCATCCAGGGGGAGTCTCTTTTATCAGTCTTCTAATAAGCCACATATCCCCCAAGCAAATGCATTGTACTTTCGGAAATATTGATGCAATTATAGTTTGCCCTTCGGTCCTCCAGTTCTTCTTGCTATTTACTGAAGTGCCACATAAAATTTTAAATATAAAAAGTTATAGATTATTTAATATATTTTAGGTCACATTTTCTGTTTGTCTTTTGTAATTATTTCATTATGCTAACCTTAACCCTTACCTCAGCACTAATCTTATCCCTAACCATGACCCCACCCTTACCCCTAACCTTAGTCCTAATCATAGCCCTAACACTATCCCTAACCCTAGCCCTAACCATGCTAGCCCTAACCATGGCCTACCCTTACCCCTAACCCAAGTCCTAATCATAAGCCTAACCCTTACTCTAGCCCTAACCCTACCCCTGACCCTAGCCCTTACCCTATACCTAACCATAACCCTAACCCTATTCCTAACCATTAGCCCATTAGCCCTAACATTATCCCTAACACTAGCCTTAACCCTAGCTCTAACCTTAGCCCTAACTCTAGCCTTAACTCTAGCTAGTGCTATATTTGGAAAAACTGTTTGAACATATCAAATTTATTATAATGCTGGTGCTTTTTTTTATACAAGGGACTAGTGATGAGAGAACGAGTTCGCCACTGTTTGATACTGGACCGAGAATCTTTGTTTTACAGTACTTCTATAGGTATACTACTGCTTCAACCTAAAAACAAAAGTCCTTTTCAGGGTTACATATTTTCTTTTCCGCAACATTGAAAAATTAAGAAAAACATACCATAAGGAAACAGCCTTACCAAAATCATGATAAATGCACTAGCAGGATGCAGCAAGCCCCTACGATAAAGGCAGGGGCAGCACATGTGCAAACTACTGATAGAAACAGCCAGCCACACACCTACCAGATTATGGAGGGGTTGGCTACCTAGTAGAAAAAATGCACACTAATGAGGCTTGCGTAGAACATCAGTCACACAGGTATGTGTGATGCAAAGAGTCCGGCTTGCAGCCTATTGATGACGCCTATAGTATTTTAGCAGGCAGGCCGCCCAGCACTATTACATGCACCAACAGGGACAGACGCCCCAATACATCCAGCCAACAAACGTTGTATCCATGGCGGAATAAAGCATCATTGAATTTCTTCACCTGGACTGGACGCTGTTCTCATTTACTTTGACTGCTGTTACTTTTTCAAGTGAGTTTCTTGGATCAAGAGCAGGCATCCATACTTAGTGAGTGCTGTCAGCTTTTCCTTTATGTGTCCAAATTCTAGAGGGTGTTCATGCAGCTTTCTCTCATAATTTTTAGAGGGTATAATCATTCTGCTCTCTCTCATAAATTTTAGAGGGTCTTCAGGCGGCCCTCACTCATAATTTTTAGCGGGTCATCATGCTGCCCTCGCTCATTATTTTTAGAGGGTAAACAGGCAGCACTTACTGCAAATTTTTAGATAGTAATCATGCGGCTCTCGCTCATAATTTTTAGAGGGTAAACAGGTGGCAGTTGCTCAAAATTTTTAGAGAGTCATCAGGCGGCTCTCACTCATGATTTTTAGAGGGTATACAAGCGGCCCTGGCTATTAATTTTTCTAGGGTGTGTACATGACGTGTATGAGGTCTACCTCTACAATTCTCTTACATATACATGTATACCCCACAATTTTTTCAGTGCATAGACTTTACCAGTCTAGAAGTCAAACTCTTTAAAAATGGAAAAACAAATGTTTTCTGAGGACCTCCTCTACGTCTCTTCCAGGGTGTTTTAAAGTCTCTCTAATTTTTGGCAGCCCTTTTACTTGGTTCATAGGCTTTATGAGTCTTGGAGTCCCACTATCTAACAATTTTAACATAATCTGTATGAGGCCATCCTTTATGTCTAATACAGGGTGTATCGAAGTCCCTCTTCCTTCTGATTTTTGGCAGTTCTTGTATTGTACGCATAGAGTTTGTGAGTTTCAGAGTCCCTCCTTCATAAATTAAGCAGGATGTGTCTGACCATGTCACACACAACATGCCCAGATAAGGTAATAAAATATTAAAATTACATTTACCGGTGACTACTGATGGGTGCACTTTTATTTGCCCCTCTACTATGCCATCTACTGTAGTCATAGGCGATGGGGAAATAATGTCAGAGATGGCCCAGTTATTAAGGTGAGTTTTTTCCTTTTTTTAATTTTGTGTTATATATAAGTCATTATACAGTAAAAAAAAGTTTCCTAACATTTTTTGCTGTAGAATCCATTTTATCTTCGGTTTTGAATGTTTTATTGTATGTTTTAATGCAGTTCCCAGTAGAGACCTGGGAGTCAGAGCTGCGTACAGGCATCTTCTCCATGCTGTTCTCCTTACATTTGAGCGCTGTTTCCATCCATTTCAGCAATTTTCCTGTCCCTTCTGCCCTCTTTTAGGATCTTCCGGAAAAATGCTCAAGTTTCCCATTGACTTCCGTTATTCTTATTACTTGAGTAGAGCCTGTCCAGGTGTCCGACCTGCTCGATTTGATTACCGAGCACTTGATCATTCTAGTGCTCGATCATCACTACATAGGACACATTAACATTTTGGATTGCCGCTTACAGCAGATCTCAGCCCTATCATAAAATTACCAGTGAGAGGAAAGGTAAGGAGACACGAGAGAGCACAATAGAGCACATCGATGACGTGTTGCTCTACCTCTGTAATATTGATTGCTGGCTATGTAGAGTGCAGCAGTTCAGTTTGTCATCGGTTGCTGCACTCTGCATAGGCTGTGGCCGAAATTACTAAGCTCACTTCATTATATTGAGAGCTCTGTCATCCTAAGGCTAGGGCTACACTGTATATGGTACCTTTGGCGTGCTGGGTGTTGCAGCTACATCGCAGCACTATAAATGTGAAGAGATTTGCATTGCGACGCCTAGACTACAAGGACCGAAACAAGCAACTAGCAAAACATCAGACTCAGTTGGATTGTGTGGGAATTGCTTGTGGCGGTTACGGTAGTGTAGATGTTGCAATGCGACCTCCTTCACTAATATTGTGCTGTGATGTAGTAGCAGCAGCACAGAGCAAGTTTTGGATGTGAAACAGCTAGAACTGCCAGCAGTGACCTATATGGCAAACTACTTTACTCACATAGTACGTTGACAGTCGGGCGGACATTCACCTTGCCCATGCATCGCTCTAGCGCTTGGTCCTTCTGGATCATTTGGCAGTGTGGTAGGTGGTAGCAGAAATTGCCCCCATACTATGTGGTTACATACTTTCAAGACTTTCCGCAAGGTCAGTGTTTCAGAAATTTGGAAAATATTGCCAAAATGGTCATACTGTAACTAGTTATCTTACAGGCCATTTAAAGAGAGAGGGAACCATGCTGGTTGGTCTTGTTCCCTTTTTTAACAAGTGGCATATCTTTTTACAATAGAGGTAGCAAAAAAGAGAGTTGGAGGAGTGGGCCAAAATTTAGAGAAATGGTATAAAGGGGAAAAAATAAAAATCCAAGAAACCAGAAGTGTAGCGTTAGGAGGCACATAAGATGGCTGAAGTTTCTGAAATAACACATGGCAGGTGTGTGTGGTGAAGGAGCACTAAGGATTTTTTTACCATATACCTCCCAACGGAAACATTTTCTGCAGTATTGTCCCATGAAATGGGTTGCAGAATGGATGGTGGCTTAATTGCTAATTTGCATTTCTCTGATGTTTTATCGTTAGGAGATAGTATTGGAAACTGTTCTACTAAAGGTGGTGCAAATGGTAAGAGGTATACGATAGGATCAAAGAGAGTTAGCTTACGCCTCTCCTAGACGTTTCTGCCGAAAACACCGAAATCTCCAGCATGTCCACTAGATGTTGTCAAATGTAATCAATCTCTTCTAGCTGAGATATGGAGATAGATTACAGTAAATAGTTACGAATCTTTATCTCTCTGCTCCTGCTCTCCTGTCAAACCACATGAAGGGAAAACAGAGAGGCGGACATTCAGTGAAGGGGAGGCAAGTCATTGGACTATGGCTGGAGGAATGTATGCTGGGAAGTGAAGATAGAAAGTTTTAGCTCTTATAGTGCCGGCAGGATACTGATCAAGAGGGACACTCAAAAAAGAGCGGATGGCAAGTTACTGAGCTTGAGAATTGGGACAGTTACTGGATTTATTAGATTGGTATGTGCAACAAAAACAGTTTTAGCTTGTAGTTAATGAGAGTAGCAAGTGAAGAAGTTGTATTTTGTCTGTTTGCATTCTCACAATTATTTTTCTTAATAAAGAAACCTTTAGTCTCATCCAGTGTTGGACTAGGGTGCCAAGAGCCCACCAGTAACACTGACTTTGGGGGTGGGGCACTTTTCACCTGCATAAAAACATTACACTTCCCCAGTGTTCACAAATTTGCCTATATCTCTATATAATAAAGAAATGGGTAGTTTGGTTAATGAATGATGGGATGCTTTTTTCTGTACAGAATGAATCAAGTGAATTATGCCAAGTACTGCCCATACAGAGGGAATGTGGGACCAGATCTGCACAGGGGCCCACTGGGGGATTTCCCTGTTAACCCGATGGGCTAGTTCGAGCCTGGTCCCATCCTATGTGGAAGATTAGATCTGCTCAAAATCTGCTCCGCTGAGCGCAGTCATGCTGAACAGTGACCTCTAGTGGTGGGTGCACTTTTTGGTGAGATCTTGTGTACAGAAAGCTCTGAAGTGCAAATGAACACTCGCCAGCCGACATGTTTGCCGTGCTGGTTGTGTTCGCTCGCACACTTAGCCAAACACTTGGGGATTACATTTCTCTTCTTTCGTTGCTTTATCCATATTACTCTCTTAAAAAATGAAAACAGCAATGTGCTCTAGAAAATACTAGTAATACTAGTAAATTCAGAACTTCTGTTGCTTGTGTGTTTTTACATTGTAGCTCGACCCGGCAAATTCTTCTCAGCAGCTTTCCCTTTGAAAACTCCTTGCAGTCTCCTTTATGGTGGGGATTAGAGGCCTTCAATACGTGTGATCACTCTTCTAGCATAAAGCTTTTCAAGTTTACCTCTGAATCGACCAAGAACGCTTATTTCACACAGTCTGCACTTCACTGCCTTTGATTCCCCTGTCTCATTCTTAATCCTGGCAGAGATTCCTTAGTCACAGAGGATGACTGCATTGCATGCTTAAACAGAGATAGATTAACTAGGCTAAATTGTATGGTTGTCTCAAGAGTGAAAAAAAAGAAAGAAAGAAGAAAAATATGTTTTTAAAGGTTAAGCAAAAAGTATCAGTGGCGTCTGGCGTCTTCCAATTCTTGACACTTTTAGCAAAACCTGCAGATGAATTAGATACTTTTGTAGAAAATAATGCAAGACGTGCACCATTAGTGAAGTCTAATTGAAAAAAAAGCACCAAACCACAATGTGAGAATCCAGGATGCAGACGCAGACAGTCTTAATAGGTCCAAACCATAAAAGACAGGACAGACTCCACTCTCACTTAGAGGTCTATTTGCTGAAGGTGTAAGACTAATAATTGCTTATTAACGGCTTTCGAGTTAATGACTTTTACACTTTTGTGAATATTGATTGTTGATGATGAGCAGGGAGCAAATTGGTTCATAGTAAAGATGTCCTGAAGAAAGAGATAAAAGGGATTCTGGAGGGAAAAATGGAAAAGGTTAGAGTAATTAAAAAGTTTACCCAGAATTATAAAAAAAAGTCTTCTTTTTTTAATCCCGCCCTCAGAAATGGCACTAATACATGCCCATGGGTTGTGTCCAGGCTTGGACTGGCCCACGGGAGAAAAGGAGAATCCTCCGGTGGGCTGCTGTGTAAGAGTGGGCCTGCACCTTCTTATGTGAGCAGTATTTGGCAAAACATACCTGAATCACTATGTACAAAGGCAACATCTTATTCTACCCAGTTGATTGTTATATACATTTGTGATTGAGGATAATGTCACATTTACATGTAACTGAAAAATGGGGGATTGGAGTTGGTTACTGGTGGGCCCAGTCTGACACTGGTTGTGTCTGATATTGAGCCATGTTTGTGATCAGGATCAACTGGCCACAGGATTACCAGAAGGTCATCTTGTGGGCCCATGCTCAAATGCAACAGTGTCCCAAAGCTCTAGCAGAAGGGTAACCCCATTTTGGAGTTGACTTTGGAGGCAATCTGTAGGATGCAGGCCAACTTCTGTCGCCGCAATGTTTCAGCTCCTTGGCTAGTGAAGTGTCAACCCATCCAAAACTGCAGCATCAGTATTGAAAACAGATGCCGTAACTCAATACTTTCCCAACATAGGTCCAGATGCAGGATGGATACCGGGTGCAGTGTTTTTGAACACTGAAACAATGAGGATATGCTATGTTTGTGATCAGAATCAACTGGCTACTGGAATATAAGGGGATCCTCTGGTGGGCCCATTCTCAAATGCCACAGAATCCCAAAGCGACAGAAGAAGGATACCCCATTTGGAGTTGACTTTGGAGGCAGTCTGTAGAATGCAGGCAATAGCTGGCTGCCGCAATCTTTTGTCTCCTTGGCAGGTGAAGTTTCAACTCATCCAAAACTGCAGCATCAGTATGAAAAACAGATACTGTAGCTCAGTACTTTCCCAACATGGCTCCTGATGCAGCATAGGTACCAGGTATATCATTCAATGTCTTTCATCAGGGACCTAAAAACAAAAATCGCTCCAGTTTTCTAGTACCTGGTTATTGACATCAGTAGTAAGTTTTCTGGCTGTATTCGAGTTTGCATTTCTAAGATTCTCTGTGATTGACCTGACTTGTTTGACAATGATCTCACCCTGATCTTCTGGTACTATTCCTGGACATGTCATTATCTTTTGAGGAACTGGTTCTCTCCTAATTGTATCTTTAAACCTGCCCAATATCTGTTGTCCAACCATTTACTGTGGACTATCCTGAAGACCACAACCTGATTACCTTGCCTTCATATCCACACCTCACTGGATAAAGACGAAAAATGGAGAATATCTCCTTATCATTGGCTACCCTGAGCCAACCAAATATCTGACTTATGGAACTGCTCTCCAGTTTGCTATCAATTTTCTTCCTATGCCCTCAAGTTCAACTCAGTTTTGCTCCTCTCTGTGCACTCGGTGACACTGTTTGGGCATCATTTCCTTTGGTGGGTCCAAGGATGCCCTGTTGCACCAAGATTATGGCAATCCCTGGGGGCACTGAACCCAAGCTTTATTAAATGAACCCTTGCTGTTGAGTTCTCTATTGACTGGAGAGCCCAACAGTACAGCTTGGTGAAACACTTTACTAGAGTTCAGTGGAGCACCAGTACTCAATCTTCCACTTGCTATCTTGATGGAAGATGTAAAAATGCACAAAAATGCATAAATATTTTTTGCTAGAGTTAAGCCATAGAAAAGTAATTGAGATGTTTGTATTTTGATGTAACATAGCATGCACGATTTACCAAAAGATGACATGGTTTATACAACCTTTCAGACCCCATGCGTAAGTAGCTGAGGCTATCTTATATACCTGACGCTGTGATACATTATGTCAGCCGTGACATTCCTGGCTTTATGGCTAAATAATAGCTATTATTGTCTTACATTGCAGCACTCTCTCTATCATTTGACTATAATTTGACAATCCGTTGACACATCTCCTGTAATTGACTTGGGAACAAATTGACCTGGGAACAACCCTGTTTCGATTAATCCAGGTGTCTACACAACAGGATCACAATGGAACCATTCATAGATCACCAGTCACCACCCTAAGTCTGGAGAAGAATGCCGCATGTAGGGGTTAGACGCCACCAAAATAATCTATACAACGTTGAACATAACTGTTGTTCATTTAGTAAGGCGAGACTTGGAAGAAGACTGGCCAGAAGGCATTTGCCCCTTTGACTGTTATTACAATGAAAGTGGACACGATTGATTTTTCGAAGCGCGATAACTAATTTCTAGAACATGATATAAAAATAACTATGAGCTGAATGAGTATTCTGCAGGTACAACCATCAGGACTTTCCCAACATCTTCTGTTAAAGTGTAACCATGTTTTTAATTTTTATCTCATAAATCAATAGTACGCATTAAAATAATAAACTTTGTAATATATCTTATCAGAGAAGTCTGCTTCTTTCTCCTCCAGGATTGATATTTTACTTTCATTTTACTTTCATTTCTGGGGTAAAATTTGTAAAATCTGCATTCAGTGAAGACAGATTTTCCCATTATTCATATAGGAGATGTAGCTCAGAAATGGGAAAATCTATCTTTACTGAAGACAGATTTTACCCGTAAATTTTAAGAGTGAATGATCAGTCCTGGAGGAAAAAGAAGCAAATTTCTCTGATAAAATATATTTTTATGTGTAATATTGATTTATGCCATCAACGATGACTCTTTAAATACTTTCTATAATATGTTATTACTAAATTTAATATTTGAGGGTAAGACAGGTGTTTTCATTTTTACTGTGTAAGACCACCCACTGGTGTCACCAGTGGATCTAAGTGTATTGCATTGCTTACATCTGTGTTACTCATCTGGAAATTTGGGTTGGGAGTACGTAGTAATGTGGTGTTACTTGAGCGAAACATGTTTTTTATATAAAGCGATGTTTTATGATACAGTCCATCTCTGATTAATCCTAGAATAATTTCTAGAAATTTAGTTTTCAAACTGGACTTCAGAGCTCACAATGGTTTCCAGATTTCCTCACTTGAATTATATCAGCTGAGCTGTGTAGACTGGAATGGGATCAGCAGATGCATCTCAGAGGGTGAGAGGTTTAAAGGGTTTTCTTTTAGCCGTGCATACTATGCATTAGAACTTTTCCCCACCAACTGCACAATCACAGTGATAGGTGTTTGTGTAGAGCAGAAGTCAGATAAATGTTTCAGGCTAGAGTAGCCCTTTAGTAAGATGATTGTTGTATGGTACTGCTAGCTGCCTAGGCAGTATTGTACCATTATACAGGGAAATCTCTGTATGCAACTTTCTAACACTCACAGGTTTCCAGAGAAAAGCTGGGCTCAGACGAGCGTGTGCAAAAGAATCCATTTTTCGTCCAGAAAAAAACAGACAATTTTTTTCATCCATGCGCCATCAATGGGTCCATTTTTCACCTCCATGTGGCATCTGTTTTTTACGCAAACAGTTAAAAAAATAAGAAAAAGCTAAATAGAGTTTTCTTTGTTAATAATTGTAATTGTTCTGTGAAAACCACATGGCATATTGATGGTAGCCCGTATGGGATCCATTTTTTTGTGCACCCATTGACTAACTAAGGGCAAGTCTGATCCGATATATAGATCAAAGCAGTACATGCTGTGACTTTGTACATGCAGAGCATGAGTCCTCATGTAAAAACGTTCATTTGAAATATCACATTGACTTGCATCAGTCAGTCTGCTGTCCGTATGCTTCCCGCTTTGTGTATGGACAGCACACATACATTTCATATGCTAGTATGAATGAGCCTATAGGCTGTATTTCATCTCTTTATTAGTCTTTGTACACTTCTATGTCCATTCACTCCAATGTATTAAAGCTTCCATCCTGCTGCAGTAACTATGTAGATTTTCCAGCTATAGACGGTTATATGTCCTATTGCAGCTCTTACTAGACACAATATTTAGAAATACCATCATGTTTTATATTATTAAAGGGGTTGCTTCCTTTCAGTAAATGAATGTGCCCTATATATACAAGGATGAGGCTAAGATGGGGGGCATATATACCTGGAAGGGGCCCGGGATGGGGGATATATCGTGGCATGTAAAAAATGTAGGCACCCATGGTCAAAATTACTGTTATTGTGAACAGCTAAGCAAGTTGAAGATGAAATGATCTATAAAAGGTCTAAAGTTAAAGAAAAAAAGCAAAAAAAATTATATATAAAGTTTGGGCATCCTTGGAGATTTGTGTGCTCAGGAAACTTTGGCCAAGGTTTCAGATCTTAATTAGCCTTTTAGGTTTATGGCTTGTTCACTATCATAGTTAGGAAAGGTCTGGTGATGGATATTTTCCAACTGTATAAAAACCCATCCTTCTCTAACCTTGTGCCAATAAACAGCAGCCATATGTTCTTCTAAGCAGCTGCCTAGCACTCTGAAAAGGAAAATGGTGGAGGCCCACAAAGCAGGAGAAGGCTATAAGAAGATAACAAAGTATTTTCAAGTTGCCCTTTCCTCATTTCGAAATGTAATTAAGATATGGCAGTTACAAGGAACAGTGGAGGTCAAGATAAGGTGTGGAAGACAAAGCAAAATTTCAGTGAGAGCTGCTCGTAGGATTGCTAGAGAGACAAATCAGAATCCTCGCTTGACTGCAAAAGACCTTCAGAAAGATTATGCAAACTATATAGTTGAGTTACATTGTTCTACTGTTCAGAGACACCTGCACAAATATGGCCTTCACGGAACAGTAATCAGAAGAATACCTCTTCTGCGTCCTCACCATAAAATTCAGAGTCAGAAGTATGCAAAAGAACATCTAAACAAATCTGATGCATTTTGGAAACAAGTCCTGTGGACTTATGAGGCTAAAATGGAACTCTTTGCTCACAATGATCAAAGGTATGTGTGGAGAAAAAAGGGCACAAAATTTCAGGAAAAGAACATCTCACTAACCATTAAGCATGGGAGTTCTGTTGCAGCCAATGGCACTGGGAACATTTCACCGGTAGAGGGAAGAATGGATTCAATGAAATTGCAACAAATTCTTGATGCAAACATAACACCATCTGTAAAAAAACTGAAGTTGAAAAGAGGATGGCTTCTACAAATAGATAATGATCCTAAACAGGTTTTACAACTGCCCTCACAATCCCCTGATCTCAACTTCTTTGAAAATCTGTGGCTAGACCTCAAAATAGCAAAGCATGCAAGACAACAAAGGAATCTCACAGAACTCGAGGAATTTTCCAAGGAAGAATGAATGAAAATTTCTCAAACAAGAATTGAAAGACTCTTGTCTGGCTGCAAAAAGTGTTATAGGGGGTGCTACTAGGTACTAACCATGCAGAGGCCCTAACTTTTGCATTGGCTCATTTTCCTTTATATTATTTTTAAAATGTAAAACATGAAAAAATATTTTTTCCCTGAGCTACAAAGTAAATGTGTCATCTTTAACTTTAGGCCTTTTAGAGAAAAATTTAATCTTTAACTTGCTTAACTGTTCACAATAACAGTATTTTTTACCTGGGGTGTCCAAACTTTTACATGGCATTATATATACCAGGAAGGGGCCTAGGATGGGGGCTATATATAAAAGGATGGTAACACATATACTAGGATGGGGCCTGGATGTGGGACATATATACCAGTATGGGGGACATTACTACATAATGGGGGAGAGCGAGCTACACATATGTTCTTATAGGTTTTAGAATGCTACAAGGGTCTATTCATCTGACCAACATGCTGGTGGCTCCCAGGTCCAAATTGTCCTGAGCTCACTGAACTTATTGCCTACTGTGCTCTTGACTTGACGTCAGCGCCGCAGCCAATACCAACCACAAGGAGTATTGGCGGAGATTCGCCTGTGGACTATTGGAAGGTGAGTACCGAGCTGTATGTTTCTTTATAATAACCTGTAGCTGGGAATTTTCAATTACTGAAAAGAAATAACCCCTTTAAACAGAATAATTTTCATCTATATACTTACATTTATATATATCAAAATGAAAAATAAATGCTTAATTTTGTGAAGCTCCAGAAGAAGCTAATGAGCTCCAGAAGGATCTAATGATAGTCCACCATAGAGCATTTGCCAAACTATGTAGTCTCCTATAGATAAGAACTAATTCATGTACTCATAAATTATTATAATTTTGTAATCAGTACACGGAGCACAGAAAACCATAGACGGAGTGCACATTTATCCCTGTGACTTCTGCATCTGATCCCTGCATGCATTTGCAGTAAAACAAACTTAATTTGAGCTGAGAATGACTTGTATCTGCAGGCTGTTTTCTTCCTTTGGCCTCCGAGAATCTTACTGCAAAATGTTTTCCTCCCTCCCAGGCCATCTCTTAGCTTAGCTGAGCATAATGACTTCCAATCTGTTCAGGAAAAGAAAAATGGAGGAGATTTCATTTTGATTTTTCGACAAGCCAAGCTGGCAGGAAACTCAGCTTAGGGAGACAGGGAGGGGGATGAGAAATGTGAAGGAAAAGAATAAAGACATCGTACAACACATCCCAACCGATCTAACAGCCAATACGAGGGAGAAAACTGTGCTGTGTTTCAGAGAAAATTTGCTTAGACCTTCAAGGTAAAAGACTCTTTGTCACTGTGTATTATCACAGTGAAAACAGATTTGTTTCTCTTGAAAAGATGAGTACTGGAGAAATAATATATTTTCTTTGTAATTATACCACCATGAAAGCGAATTCGAGAAGTTTTAAGGGTAGGTGGAAGCTCAAAATTCTAATGTGCAGTAGAGAGGTCCTCTCAAAGGTCCAGTCTACATAGAACATAAGGACATTGGTCTAGATCAGAGGTGTTCTTCTTAAAAAGTTTATTTTGAAGAGAATTTACTGTATCTGGTCCATGAGCGCTCAGTCGAGAGAAAAGTTGGTTTTCTTTGTATTAAACCTGGCATATTAGATAGCTATTAGATGGCTGTCAGCTGAAAGATCGTTCTGCTGACAGCCATCTCAGCCCACTTTCTAATACACAGGAGAAAACTGCCGACTGCCATGTTGGCCCGCGGCTTATCAAAGGGAGAACAATGCAATCGGCAGTCTTAAATCTGACATGCCTGATCAACATCTTTCCCAATCATTAGTCAGCTGGTGGCCCCATACTCATTAGACTGTTGGCCAAACCCAGAGATATTGGCTGATTTAGCTGACAAGTCTAATGTGTATGGCCAGCTTAAGAGATGCCATCGTTTCCTTCCAACTATATGCCATTAAGTCCCACTGCACATGAGAAGTCATAGGTTCTCCACATGCTGTTTATTCCATACTTGATGCAAAGTATACTGAAGCCAACAGGAAAAAAATGAGACTCTATTTGGCATTGAGGTTGTCATACAGTAAGAAACTGTATACTACAAAGGTAGGTAAACTGAAAAGATCCCATTTTTTGCCCCCTTGCAAAGTTACACTGTGAAGTTTTCACTGTGCTTTATTAATGTGCCTAATATGTTTGATAGTGTTGTAATGTATAAAATGATACCGTATTGTTTATTCATTAAATCACAGACTTTAGACATTCTCAGGCAAGTTATGTAGGAGCTGGTGAATCATTGTCTCAATGAAGTTGCAAATTCCTTTGTTAGTTGAAGACTCTAAAAATGTCAGCCAGTAGGGTCCATTGCTTAGTGCTCCATGCAGAATTCACATTGGATGTTGTGATGCTGGAAACATTGAACCAACACATCTACAGGTGGGGTTGAGGTGCTTCCATATAACATGGTGTGTTTCCCACCTTTGGTAAGTTTGTAAGCAGTAAGTACCCCAGTGCCACTGAGATCTGCGGAGAGTTGGGACTGTGGTCAGCCACCAAGGTGCACAATGGTGGGCTATGAGAAAGGATAAACAGGGACTTAAGTTTGAGGAGGACCTGGATATTATGTGAGGATGAAGTGATAGATCGACAGGTCCTAGAACATGAAGATTTCAGAGGGATTGCTTGGAAATTGAGGAAGAGCCAGAGGCTGAAGACTGTGCTAAGCACGCTGTGGCAGTGTATTAGGAGCATTATTTAAGCCCTGGTCTAGTGCCACTTAGAAATTCAGACAGTAAGAAAATGTTTGCTATTATGGGAGAAAGACAGAAATCTTGTATATATGTTACTTACCATGGAGTTACTGATTCGAGACTATCCTCTTTAGTCATCCTCCTACAAGTAAGAAGCAGCCTAAATAGTACTGTGTTTTATTGTTTCGATGGAAATCATGAAAAATATTTTATTTTCTCTCTGAGATGCGCAGAGCTTAATGTTTCCAACATTTTAAGTGACACATACTGTCACACTTCTGGGTTTCAACCCTTGAGCCAGTGGTTGGCTTCTCTATCTGCAGAGCCACAGCAGACACACCTCTTCTCTGGGGGTTGAGGTTCTGTTATCTTTGCTGTAGTCTGTTTAAGGTAACAGGTATTTTTATTTACTCATTTGTCTGCCCTATCACCTTTTGGGTGCGGCTTTATATATCCTCCTCCTGCTGGTATTTCCTGCTGGTGATAGTCTCATTTGGATATCCAGCCATTCTTCTGTAATTTAAAGCCAGTCAGTGAAATTCCAGCTATGGATTATTTTGCTGTTTCTGTTCTTTATTCTGCACCTGTCTTCTGTTTCTTTTTAGGAAGTAGGCGGCATATTCTCCAACAGTACATTTTTTATTTTGTGGTTTATTTTACTCACTCTGGAATATTTTCCTTTTTCAGCACACTTTTTCTTTGGTAGGTAATTTACACTCTGCTCTTCTCCCTGGTTCTATGGGAGAAACGTGAAGTAATCGAGAGACTAGGACTGCGGGCTCAAGATCTCTAGTCTCTACAGGAACTGGCAGGGTCATTTGCAGTTTAAAGCTTTGCTTATTTTTCCACGTGAGTTGCTACACTATCATCACACATACTTTCTGGTTACGGTTTCTTAATAGGTTAAGTAATTGGCGGTTACTCTCATATTTGGTGGACACAGTCTTTTGAACTGAAGAAAGGTTGCAGAGAGTTTCACAGTTCTTAAGTTGAGGTCTAATGGTCAGTTTGTGCCTCTGAGCCTTGAGCTTTACAGGGCACAACCCAGTGTATAAGGTATGATTTGTACTCATTTTTCACTTTATCCATTGTTTTCTATCAATCCTGTTGTTTGCTGATTGTAGAAATGTCTTTATGGAGGGGAGACCATTACAGGGTCTCTTCACTCAATAGCTAAGGGGATGATTCTAACTAATCTACTAACTAAGGGTGGATTCACATTTGCGTATCGGTGCGCAACGTTTGATCCTCATGCGTCATGCGTACATATCTTTAATATGGTGTACGCAGGGACAAGCGTTTGCATGCGTTCACATGCGTTTGCGTATGCATGCATCGTTTCGCGGTGTCAATTATGCACAGCCATGCGCATGCGGATGATTGCGGATGGAATGCATCAAAACAACGCATTACTGTCTATGGGAATGCATTGGAATGCAAGGTCATGCGTACGCATGCGTTCGATACCCATGCGTACTTCACACTGAACATGTCCAGGAAGTTGTTTTCATCCACACCTCAAAAAAAGGGTATAAAAGGGGGTGAGGACACAGCAAGTTCATTCCTCTCAAGACTCTGGATCTGAGCAAAATACACTGGATGTAAGTATAGAAGCTTTGAAAATGTCTGTCTGTCTTTGCATTCTGTACTCTGTACTAATTTTTCTTTCTGTTCCTTGTAGACTGTTTGCTGATCCGGTCCCTAGCTGCCTTCCTGGTGCTGCTGTCCTGCTGCTGCCTTCATGGTGCTGCTGTCCTGGTGCTGTCTTCCTGGAGCTGCGGTCCTGGTGCTGTCGTCCTGGTGCTGCCTTCCTGGGGCTGCCGTCCTGGTGCTGCCATTCTGGTGCTGCCTTCCTGGTGCTGCCGTCCTGGTGCTGCCTTTCTGGTGCTGCCTTCCTGATGCTGCCTTCTGGTGCTGCCATCCTTTTTCTGCTGTCCTGGTGGTACTGTCCTGTTGCTGCCATCCTGGTGCTGTGCTGCTGTCCTGTGCTGTCTGACTGCTGTGCTGTTGGACTACTGCCTGTAATGTAAGTCTTGGTGTCCAATTTTTTCTTTTTTTTTGTCTACATTGTGTTTGACTCTTACCAAGTTTAATTTCTATTATCTGTTCTTTTCTCTAGTGTTTCACTTGACTGCTGCCTGCTATTCCACCATGTCCTCCACTGAAGCTTCCAAAACTGGACATGAAAGTGATTATGGTAATCACATTTGATTTACTGATTGGTATGCTGTATATGCTCGAGTATAAGCTGACTCGAGTATAAGCCGAGGCACCTAATTTTGCCAAGGAAAACTGAGTAAGCTTATTGACTCGAGTATAAGCCTGGTATGCATTGTCCCACTCATTCAACAACAATACCAATGCGCCCCCATAAGCAGTCAGCGAGTACACATAATACCAGAGCGCCCCCATAAGCAGTCAGGGAATACACGTAATACCAGAGAGCCCTCATAAGCAGTTAGGGAGTACACATAACAATACCAGAGTGCCCCCATAAGCAGTCAGGGAATACACACAAATAATGCCAAAAAGTACATATAACAGTACCAGAGTGCCCCCATAAACAGTGTCAGACAGTACACATAATTAGTGTTAGGTTGTCCATATAAACAGTGCCAGACAGTACACATAAGCAGTCCTAGAGAATACACATAAGTGCCAGAGTGCCCCCATAAACAGTGCCACATTGTCCCCATAGACAGTGTCAGACAGTAAACATAAACAGTACCAGAGTGCCCCAATGAAGTGTCAGAGTACACATAAGCAGTGCCAGAATTCTGTTACGAATCTGCAACTCAGGACTAGGGCAGATAGGGGAGAATCTGACCCTGAACTAGGACTAGGCTGAAACCCTATGATGGAGCGGGCGACCTATTCCTTGTGAATAGACCCACCGACGTTTCCTAGGCTAAACTCAAAGACCTAAAGGAAGGGGTAAGGGTATCCCTGAACGATCTAGGGACTGGGAACAAAAACAGGTAACCTCCTAGTAGGAAAATAGAGGGAGTTGAAGAAACGAAAGGAAAATAAAAAAACAAAGCAGGCAGAACTAGAGATCCCAGAACTGCACAGTATCAAACACAGAAATCTATCAAAGCATATGGCCAGAACTCTAGTGGATTAACACTGTTGTCCAGCAAGGACTTGGAGGCAGGTGCTGGGTAATAAAGGGTGATACAATCACCTGACTTTAGACAAACCCAGCACCAGGGGAAAAAGACCAGCAGCCAGAGAACCACAACAAGATGGCGGATGGTCAAACGAAATAGATTCTAACAAATTCCCCCATAAACAGTGTCAGTTGTCTCCATAAATAAGGCCAGAGAGCACACAAACAGTGCTAGAGTGTCCCCATAAACAGTGGCAGACAGTACACATAAACTGTTCCAGAGGGTACACATGAACAAATAGTGCCCAAGGGCCCCTATGAACAGTACCATTGTCCCCACTCACCCTTCTGGCTTCGCTGGATCTCCATCCTCCCTGCATTGTCCCGGGGCCCTCAGCTCTTCCTGCTTGTTCCTGTGCAGAGCGGTAATGTGACCCCGCTCATTAAGGTAATGAATATGCGCTCCACGCCTATGGGAGTGGAGACGCGTCTATATTCATTACCTTAATGAGTGGGGTCACATGACTGCTCTGCACAGGAACAAGCAGGAAGAGATTCCGGCCAGGTACAACGGAGATGCAGGGAGGATGGAGATCCAGCGATGGAGGGTGAGTATTGATGTGCTGAAAATCTCGGCTTATACACGAGTATATACGGTATATTGACTGGCATTACTCTACATGTGTTAAATCATGTATTTTCTTTGAATGTACCGTGTAGTGTGGAAGAGCAGGAGCAGTCGAGTGGAAATGAATCTTCCCAGGGTCATCAGCCTCAAGTTTCTGAGGAAAGACGGGGTGTAAGTAGTCTTTTTTTATCACAGTTGTAATTTAATTATTTTTCATTTTCACTGCAGGAATTAAGTACAGTTATAGATAGACCATTATTTTTA
>VIAB01004634.1:31005-47062 GCA_009801035.1 Oophaga pumilio | reverse complement strand
TGCATAATAATGTGTTTGATGTTCTTTACATATGTATAGCTTAGCATATAGTCTCTATATCTGGAGAAGTGTAGTACTGTTGCAGGCCACTAGATGGGGGCATACCAGTAGGCCTTATTAAGTAGGGTTGCTAGATAGTTCATATAGGGTTAAGTGTAGGAGGGGCTGCCGGGTAGTAGTGTAAGGTTTTAGGAAGATTAGCTCAGACCGGGCCAACGTGCCCAATTGTCCACAAGGGCTTAGGCCCGGACAACCGGCAGCCACGCAACGTTCTAAGTGCAGCAACCCACGTTTACCCATGGCCGCTGCATAGTCTTGCAGAAGAGGAAAGATGTGGCTTCTTACTGCCTGGGCCAATGCTTTTAGGGCAGAAGTTGGCTGGACAAAGGAACTGAGGAGAGCTGGAGCTTCGACGAGTTCAGTGCAGATGGGCCGGATGCTTCACCGGGAGGCCACCAAACCTAGTGATTGATGAATTCAATTCTGAGGCGAAGCAGGCTGGAGGAGATGTCATTATGGTGAGGTTAGGCCTGGAAGGAACTGGGGAGCAGTCTGAGACGGTCCGGTCCGGGCGTGTACTGTACAGAAGCAACAGCAAAGCAGGGAGAGAAAAGGAAACAAATGTAACACCTGTTTTGCCAACTGCGGATGTAACGTGTGAAGAGTTCAGTAAAGAAAGTGTTCAAGTTGTTCTGGACTGTGTCTCCATTACTGGGGGTTGCCTGGAAGAGGGACCATCGATGCCTGGGAAGCGCCCAGGAGAAGTGGAATCTGGAGATGCAGGTACGCCAGAGGGAATAACACTGTTTCATGTAGGGGAAGGGCTGGACATGGATATTACGGTAATCCAGGTCACAACTACAGTCCGAGCCCGCCCTTACAGAATCTTGCACCTTGAAGATTCACCATATTATACTTTCATTGACTATACTACAGATCGTCATTGTACGTAGGATTTCAAATGCTATCCATACAGAGACTACTCATCTTGACAGGTAGGCGTTCAGCAATCCGTTAATATTTTTCTCAGGTGTATTTCGCACATATTATTGGCATTTTCCAGTTATTGCAAAATATTACACACAAGGGTAAGAGAGTGTGTCAGTATATGCAGCATTAAACGCTGATTTTTAGTGGCAGCACTGCTGCACATTTTCTATTTGTGTCCAATTCTGGAAAGGGTTCTTCACAGTTAGAGTAGACTATTGAATGCCCAGCTGCAAGAGGTAGTAATGGAGGCTGTTCTCACAACAAATGGCATTGTGAGTTATTGACAACCATTCTAGGCTGAATGTGCCTGACCCTGTCAGCTCGCAGATGCTAAGCAGCTTGAGGCTTGGCAAGTATCGTCATAGGAGACTGGTTGGGAATCCCTGCTTGTGTTGGCATTGTGGGTTAGAAATAATCTAGAGATAGATTAATGTATAATTGGTCAAGGAAGGTTAAACCTGCAGTAGTGCATGGCAGGTTTATGAAAATGTTTAAATCACCCTGAACCTGAGGGTATTAGATGGAACAAGCGTCAAAATTGACTAAATTGTCTTGACAATAAAGAATTACCAGATTGAAAAATAAAATCATGATCTGTGAGCAAAGACAAAAGAGATACACAAAAAGAGTCTGCTTTCTAGTAAGAGTTTTATCTCACGCCAGTTCAAGGGTTACAGCTACACTGCACAAAGCTGCTGTAAAATCACCAACATGCTGCAGCTTTTCAACATGCAGACAGGGGGCATAGAGACAGGGGAACAGGAATCTTTTTGTTTCTGTGTATTGTGTAAGGTAGATATCCTGGCAGCTGGTCTCCTCCCACTAGCTCAGAGACAAGTGAAAACTCGATATAGAGATTGCAGAGGAGATACTGGTAAAAATAAAATGCATACAGTATATATAACCAGAAATAGTGTTATTCCTCACTTTGCACACACGACAGCTTATTCTGTAAAAAAGCATGATTAAGGTAATTTTAGTTCCTTTCAATATGCTCATGATTTCTGCATTCAAGTTAGCCGTAGCACATGCAGTAAACCAATGTCTCCCAAATTAAAGAATAATTTATTACTGCCCATAAAAATTACATCTCAAATTAGCAATCAAGTGAAATCTGAGACTAAACTGCAGGAGGCAAAAACACTGAACTGCAAATAATTAGCAGATGCAAAATAGATGGCTTTTGTTGGTTCATCTGACAATTATATTTATAGAAGCATTGAAATTAAGTAGAAGGTGGGAAAAAAATCATTTAATGCTACGAGTGGCAGGAGCGATCCGCTGGGGAATCATTAAACCACAGCACCCAGAGACACCAGCAGTTAATGTTCCAGAGACAATGCCGAGATTGAAGGAATCCGTCTCAATTCCTCATCTATCTCATTCCATTCCCATTTATCACCATCTTCCCCAATACAATATCATCTAAAACTCCTCCAGGTATGAAGTGAGCAAGAAGCGACCAAGGATCAGAAAGTAAATCATTAGTGTTTACAAGCAGCCAGCAAGGACTCTACTCTGGAAGACGACTGAGTCATCTGCCCTTCATAATTCTATGAAAAAATGAATCTCTATTCTACACCATTGTCCGATCATGCAGACATTTTACAGTAACGTCCGGTCAGCCAGACACTTTACAGTAATGTCTGATTATCCAGATACTAAATTGTAACGTCCACTCAACCAGACACTTTACAGTAACATCCGGTCAGCCAGACACTTTACAGTAATGTCCGGTCAGCCAGACATTTTACAGAAATGTACGGTCAGCCAGACACTTTAGGGTATGTGCACACTTTGCGGATTGGGCTCAGGAATTTCCTAAGCGGATTCTGCATCTCTTGGCAGAATCCGCAGGTAAAAATTCCGCAAGGAATCTGCAGCGGTATATTTTCCGCAGCATGTCAATTCTTTGTGAAGATTCCGCTGCATTTCTAAACCCATTTCATTGTAGAAAACCACAGGGGTAAAAATGCAGGAAAATCCGCATTAAATTCACGCAAAATCAGCACAAAAAAAGCACGGATTTTTACCTGTGGATTCTGCCAAGAGATGCAGAATCCGCTCAGGGAATTTCTGAGCCCAATCCACAACGTGTGCACATAGCCTTACAGTAATGTCCAGTCAGCCAGACAGCGTACAGTAACATCCGATCAACCAGACATTTCACAGTAACGTCCAGTCAACCAGACACTTTACAGTAACGTCCTGTCAGCCAGACATCTTACAGTAATGTCTGATCAGCCAAACATCTTACAGTAACGTCCAGTCAGTCAGACACTTTACAGTAACTTCCTGTCAACCAGACACTTTACAGTAACGTCCAGTCAGTCAGACACTTCACAGTAACTTCCGGAGAGCCAGTCACTTTACAGTAACATCAGGTCAGCCAGACACTTTACAGCAACTTCTGGTCTCCCAGACACTTTACAGTAATGTCAGGTCAGCCAGACAATGTACAGTAATATCCGGTCAGCCAGACACTTTACAGTAACTTCTGGTTAGCCAGACACTTTACAGTAACGTCCGGTCCGCCAGACATCTTTACAGTAATGTGTGGTCAGCAAGACACTTTACAGTCATGCCCGATCAGCCAGACACTTAACAGTAATGTCCAGTCAGCCAGACATCTTCAAGCAACGTCCAGTCAGCCAGACACTTTACAGTAACGTCCAGTCAGCCAGACATCTTACAGTAACATCCAATCAACCAAACATTTCACAGTAAAGTCCAGTCAACCAGACACTTTACAGTAACGTCCGATCAGCCAGACACTTTACAGTAACGTCCAGTCAGCCAGACATCTTACCATAATGTCCGAGCAGCCAGACATCTTACTGTAACGTCCAGTCAGCCAGACACTTTACAGTAACTTACGGTCAGCCAGATACTTTACAGTAATGTCCGAACAGCCAGACACTTTACAGTAATGTCCGATCAGCCAAACATCTTCTAGTAGCGTTCAGTCAGCCAGACACTTTACAGTAACTTACAGTCAGCCAGACACTTTACAGTAACGTCCGTTCAGCCAGATACTTTACAGTAATGTCCGAACAGCCAGCCACTTTACAGTAATGTCCGATCAGCCAGACATCTTCTAGTAACGTCCGGTCAGCCAAACACTTTACAGTAACATCCGATCATCCAGACACTTTACAGTAACATCTGAACAGCCAGACATCTTCCAGTAATGTCCAGTCAGCCTGACACTTTACGGTAATGTCCGATCAGCCAGACACTTTACAGTAATGTCTGGCCAGCCAGACATCTTCCAGTAACGTCCGGTCAGCCAGACACTATACAGTAACGTCCGGTCAGCCAGACATTTTACAGTAACGTCCGATCAGCCAGACACTTTACAGTAAAGACTGGTCAGCCAGACATCTTCCAGTAATGTCCAGTCAGCCAGACACTTTACAGTAATGTCCGGTCAGCCAGACACTTTACAGTAATGTCCGGTCAGCCAGACACTTTACAGTAATGTCAAGTCAGCCAGACACTTTACAATAACTTCCGGTCAACCAGACACTTTACAGTAACGTCCAGTCAGCCCGACACTTTACATTAACGTTTGGTCAGCCAGACACTTTACAGCAACTTCTGGTCAGCCAGACATATTAATGTCTGGTCAGCCAGATACTTTACAGTAATGTCCGGTCTGACAGACACTTTACAGTAACATCAGGTCAGCCAGACACTTTACAGTAACATCAGGTCAGCCAGACACTTTACAGTAACGTCAGGTCAGCCAGACATCTTAATGTCTGGTCAGCCAGACACTTTAGAGTAATGTCCGGTCTGACAGACACTTTACAGTAACATCCAGTTAGCTAGACATCTTACAGTAACATCAGATCAGACAGACACTATCCAGTAATGTCCAGTCAGCCAGATATCTAACAATAATGTCCGGTCAGCCTGACACTTTTGCCAAAAACTGCCAGCGCAATCAAAATGGTAGTCATCTTCCTATGGAGAAAAGTTACTCCTCCTAAATGGATAAATGAGGAAGTGGTCTTCTGAAAACATTGCTCTTTGCTGACCTAGCCTGTAATCATGGGTACAGTTATACCAATTGTCAGGATATGCACAAGCTGGTAATTTCACTTACCAGCTCCTACCTGCCCACACCACACAGCACATGGTTGCCAACTCTTGTACAATTTCAGGAAGATCGGAGACCGCCTGTAGTTCCGGAGGATTTGTCAAACCCTCTGGAAAGCAGAGTACTATAGTACTGTTTTTCATTGCAGTGATAAGACTTGACATCCAGTGGCACTTTCACTGAGAGGGAATGTGGCGTAGATAGGGTATGAATTGAAAAAAAAAAATCTCCTGTCTCCTGGAAAATAACTTTGAAAAGTTGGCTACATCAAGGAGCAAAAAGAGGGACATCCAGAGACAGAGGTTTGGTAAGTAATTTTTGCAAACAAACATCGTTTTTTGGGACTCCAGTTCAGTTGTGGGGAATTTGTCCTACTTGGACAACTCATACTCAATCGCTATATAGTTTCGTCCAAAGGAAGCGAGGTTGAAATGGCCAATTCATGAAAGTCATGGCATCTTTGAATCGGATTATTAGAAATGTAGTGCAAATTGAGCCCTTCTAATTAAATTTATTGTCTACTAACACTTTCTAAATGGGACCTGGGTGGAAGGAAAATAATAACTAATAACATTACTGAACTATTAGACTGTCACGACTATTCTGTAATCAAAACTATGTCCCCTGCCAGTCTCCTGACTTCTTTTTCCAGCAAGAAGCATCACAAAACTGCTGCTAATAATCAGCAGCCCTGATTGGCAGCAACCAGAGGAAACAATCTCTCTTACAGCTCAGAAATAGTACAGAGTACAGAAGAGTTTGATAAATCTATATAAATACTAAATACCGTATCGTTAATTGCTGCAAAACCCAACTTTATGGCTTTAAACATGATTTTATGATCTCATTTACCATAACAACTAGTCTTCAGCGGAGAACGAGGCGTTACTTTTCTGCGCAGCAGAAGGACACAATTCAAACCTCAAGGTTGAAATCATTGTCATTGTGAAATTCGTGTTCTAGATGCAAAAGGCAAATATATTGTAATTTTGCTTTACAAAAAACATCTTTATTAAAAAAACAATATATCTAAAATTAGATATGAATAAAACCTCAAGGTAACCAGTGAATTATATTAATTTTAGGTAAAATATATAAATATGTTTACTATTACTATTACATTGTGCTCCCAGAATATCAGCGCTGTTCATCCAGATCTCTTAGTTTATGTAGAATTCTACAAAAAAAGAAAATTTTGAGATCCTACAAAAAGTTTGGAATGTTAATACTCTAAGGATGAGAATAAAAAACTGATTGTTAAAAATTGCAAAACTTTATTTATTACTCATGTAAAATGACAAATACAAAACATAAACAGATGGGTAAATGGTAATAAAAAAAAGACAGCACCATAAAAAAATATTTAAAGTCACTGTATAAAGTAGCTTTGGGCTCAAAATAGTTCTATTTCCCTGCGTGTCTTAAAAACATAAGTGCTTTGTGGAGACATAGGAGTGTTGTGACATGTGTACACTTCCAGAAGTATGTTCACATAACCGCCCAATGGCTTGAAAGGTAGTATCCCAAAAGTGCTCCCACAATCCTAGTCCACACTACAGTCAGAAAATACACATAGTGAACAAGTTACAAATGCCTATAAATAGGTAAAGTGCTGACAATAGTGCTTACCCCTGTGAGTTGACAGCTGGTGCACTATTTGGTCATAGCCCCGACGCACGTTTCGCGCTGTGGGCTTCTGCGGCGGTCTTGTGTGGGCTGTTGTATGTGTGGCGCTATAAATATCCCCTCAACAACTAAATAGAGGTGCCGCCGCAATCAGTGAGCACATGGGGCGGTCGCGTCCCTTCCAGCTTTTACAGCAACGGTGAGGGTCAAGGAAAAAGTTCCTGTGACATCAGGATTATTAGAAATGTAGTGCAAATTGAGTGCTTCCAATTAAATGCATTGTCTACTGCTTTAAAACACATTCTAAATGGAACCAGGGTGGGAGGAAAATTTAAGAAAAAAACATTATTGACCTATTAGACTGTCACGACTCTTCTGTAATCAAAACTATGACCCCTGCCAGTCTCCTAACTTCTCTTTCTAGCAAGAGGCATCACAGGCTGCTGCTAACAATCAGGAGCCCTGATTGGCAGCAGCCAGAGGAAACAATCTCTCTTACAGCTCATAAATAGTACAGAGTACAGAAGAGTTTGATATATCTCAAAGTACTAAATATCATTAATTGCTGCAAAACCCAACTTCATGGCTTTAAACATGATTTTATGATCTCATTTACCATAACAACTAGTCTTCAGCTAGTGAACGAGGCTTTAATTTTTTTGTGCAGCAGAAGGACACAATTCAAACCTCAAGGTTGAAATCTTTGTCATTGTGAAATTCGTGTTCTAGATGCATAAGGCAAATATATTGTAATTTTGCTTTACAAAAAACATCTTTACTAAAAAACAGGATATCTAAAATTAGATATGAATAAAACCTCAAGGTAGCCAGAGAATTATATTAATTTTAGGTAAAATATATAAGTACGTTTACTATTACTATTACATTGTGCTCCCAGAATATCAGCACTGTTCATCCAGATCTCTTAGCTCATATAGAATTCTACCACAAAGATAATTTATGGCTTTGGAAAAGGCCACAATGGCGTTATGGATTTTGGTCAAAACCCCAATTTATTGACATATGGATGTCATGGGGACCTTTTGTGCTCAGGATTCCCTCTATGAGGCAGTTCTGAAAGGAGATCTGATGGACTACAGCTATCTACGGTATGTCACAAAAGTAAGTACACCCGTCACATTTTTGTAAATATTTCATTATATCAAAGGTATGACACTTTGATACAATGTAGTCAGTATACAGCTTGTATAAATTTGGTGTGCTCTCTAAATAACTCAACACACAGCCATTAATTTGTAAACTGCTGACAACAAAAGTGAGTACAGCTCTAAGTGAAAATGGCCAAATTGTGCCAAAAGTGTCAATATTTTGTGTGACCACCATTATTTTCAAGCACTGCCTTAACTCTATTGAGCATGGAGTTCACTAGAGCTTCACACAGTTACCTCTACAGAGGCCATCACAGGTGTTAAGACCCCATGCACGTTAGATTAATGTTGGCCAACCAATTTGCTATCGACAGGTTTGGCTGACAATCTAATATTTATGTTGGGCTGGCCGACTAGGGGAGATGTCAATCAGGTAAGTCCGATTTTGGATAAATCACATTATTCTACCAGAGATAAGCCGCTGACTGAGGTATCAATTGGTGGTTTTCTCATAGGAAACACAGGAGAGCTCCTATGTATGGCAGTCGGCTAAGATGGCCTTTGGCCAAACGATAGGTAGAAGCATCATTCAAACGACACCCATTCAATGTGTATTTTTCCTCGAAGTCAGTCCAATGAAAAACAGCAGCAATCACAAGTTGCCTCTGATAATTCAATCGCACTCGATTATCCATGTTTATGGGTACATGGAAAACATCAGACCACACTCGGATGACATCGGAGTACGGTCCAATTTTCAAGGACTGACCGAATTGAGACGAATATTTTTATTTTAATTCTCCACATCCAAGAAAATTGAATCACACTTTCATCATACTCTGATTAGAATGTGAATAGCATAATCAGACCAATTTTCTCAGATGAGAGGAAATTGGGCATGTGACCTTAGCCTTGGGGTGTAGTAGCTCTCACAAGAATGCATTGACACAAAGAACTGTTGCTGGTGGGTGACTAAGTTGGGCGCATACTGGGAATGACTTTTACTTATGATGCATTTATGATTTCAGTTATTTGCTATTATGTATGAAGCGCCTAAATTTATGTACAGAATGTTTATATTCACGAAGGGTATAAAATAAATGAACACTCGGCAAGCCCTTGAAGATTTTTGGAAATCACAATCTGTACATTTGTTTTTCTTTGCATCCGTAAACTAAATCTCAGAAACTTTTAATTCGGAGTGAAGGCTGCTCTTACTCAAGGTTAATGTCTGTGTGTCTGCAGCCTACCGGAGGGGTCCAAGAGCCAAACTCACAGTATTTGTGGTTCCAAACTACAAGTTGTATGAAGGCACAGTGGACTTCATTGGATGGCATATTGCAATATTGCAGCATTGAGCATTTCACATGTTGTCCAGAGTAGAAATAAATGTATTCTCATAGTCATCTTTTGCCCATTATTGGAATATTTCTCTCTCCATTATTATCTATAAATTATTCAGTGTTACAGTACATAAAAATCTAGCCAAGGATTTAGTGTCTTCTACAAAAATAATTTCTCTGCTCCTATAAACCCCCATGTATAAGCTTCCTCCATATATCAGAACCCAGACTATAACAAGTGCGTCTTTTTCACCCATGATGAGATAATCTCAGGAAAATAGAAATGTCATTGGCAAAAGAAAAAAAGAAAATGGATTTGATAGAGAAAAAGCAGGAGCCTCACAGCTGTAAATGTCTTATTGGATGTGTTTTTTTTTACTCTCTTTGTCGCTGGATATATCAAATCAAGGGGGTTGTAGGGGAGGCTGGAAGGAAATACAAATTGTTATGCAGATGGTTCACAATATATGGAAAAGGAGAAAAAAAAAATATTCTCCTATTGAATTGGAATTTGAGAAAAGATTATAACCGATGAAGAAAAATAATCAGCGTAACACGTTTCGAGAATTTAGAAAACATTGATTGGAAATGCAGAAAAAGAACAAAGAAGATTAAATTGTTATTGTATTAGTTTTTATTTTTGACTTTGAGAGAAGGAAAATTCCATTTAGGATCTAAAAGAAATCTAGATCTGGAAGAAATATCAGGAAAATAAATGGCTGCAGATTTTTAGAGTGAGATTGACAGTCTGTGACCTCCCCTCCGTACATATAGCTGCACTCATTGCAGTTGGTACACAGAGTTTTTTGGCATCTGCCATTTTGAATCAAGTGTTTAGTGCAGTAAATATTTTGAAAGTTAAAATATTTGCATGTATGGGGCCTATGTCTGGATGCCGTCGTGCACGACCACCACTCTCCTCTTCACTTTCTACTGCCTATTTAATTGTTTTAATTAGACTTACTTTTAGCTTAGACTAGGCCTCCCAGTCTGTGACTCCTCCAAGTCATTTCCCTAGAATCCATGTAAACTCCTTCCTCAGTACCCAGAGGAGCCAGCGCTGCAAGCTGGAAAGTCAGGTGGTTTCAGCTTCTGTCATTGGGTTGCCATCCTGCAAGCTGCAACCATCTGACTCTCTACAGCCACATACAACAGCATATGAGCCCCTTTATGCCAACCCTCCTGCCTCCTTACATGCCATCATTTGTTGGCATCCCAAACAAGTTGCTGTTTCCATTAGGCCCACAGTAACCCCACTCCCATTTATTTATTTTACTCGCTTATATAGCACCATTAATTCTGCAGTACTTCACAGACATCATCATCATCACTGTTTCCATAGGGGCTAACAATCTACATTTCTAGTATGTTTTTGGCATGTGTGAGGAAGCTGGAGACCCCAGAGGAAACTCACTCAAACACGTGGAGAAATATAAATTCCTTGCAGATGTTGTGCATGGTGGGATTTAATTCCTGGACCCCAGGGCTGCAAGGATACAGTGCTAACCACTGAGTCACCACACTCTCATGGCAGACTATTTGGGCAGAAGCCTCATTAGTACTCTTTACAGCCACCAATTTTGGCCTTTTTGATATCTGGAAATGCTCTTTAGATTCCCACTGCGATGAAAAGGACTTGGCAGATATACCAACTCTTGAACGCTAGGAAAGCAAACAATTCTGAAACTTCCACTGTTAGAGAAGACTTTGATTTGTTGCAGGAAACCATGGGAAATCAAAACTTTTGAAGGCTATTTTTTTAAATGATTCTAGGTGAACTTCCATCCCTATGCATTACATTTAGAAGGACCCATCTATCTATCTATCTATCTATCTATCTATCTATCTATCTATCTATCTATCTATCTATCTATCTATCTATCTATCTATCTATCTATCTATCTATCTTTCTATCCATCCATCCATTCACCCACCCACCTATCCATCCATCCATCCATCCATCCACCCATCCATCCATCTATCCATCCATCAACCCACCACACACACCCACCCACCATCCGTATATCTATCCACCATGTATTTCAATTGGTGTATCCTGGAATAACACTGAGATAAGGCATTGACTATCCCAGTTTTTTTTTTATCATTTTGTCTTTTTTACTGTTTGCTTTTAGGTTGTAATGTATAATCTTACACAGCAATGGACAAAACAGATGTCAGAATCTTGGTATCCGCAGGGAGCAGGAACGCACATCTCCTCTATGAATGGCTGTCATACCAGCATCCCTTTATGCAAACATTTCCAGTGCAACCCAGTAAACATGAACTGTTGACACTCCCGGGCTGGCACGATTATGTGAACAAGAGGTCTAAATAAATGTGTTTCTACCAGTACTGTACATTGTGCTGATTGATAGTCTGGAGCGCTATTGGACTCAATTAGTCAGAAAGTAGTGTTTGCTTTACAGTGCTTACTGGAGATAATGAAGTGTTAGCGGAACTTGCTGCATGGACTGTACGGCTTCCCAGTCTCTTGCTGAACCTTTTGTCATTTTTGCTAGAGGCACAAGTACATAGAAGAATATAATTTGCTGCTCCTGACATTAATTAATGCAGATATTTGAAACTATTTCAGAAGTATTACCGCTCCGAGAGCAGTCAGTGAGGTGATAGTCCCTCAACCAGACAAGTATATCAACTGACAAGGAGCACGGGCAAATCTGGTAAATTAGGACATCATGTGAGCAGTTAAACGGAGAGAAGGATCTGTTTATTGCTTAGAATATTTTACAGTATTAAGGCACCTATACATAATAGACAAACATTGACCGAAACTGGCGATAACAGTGTTCCCTGCCATCAGCCAGACCACTGAGTATGGGGGCCTCCCAACTCTTTCTCAGCAGATGAAGTTGTGTGAGATAAGGATCCAGCATGTCCAATTTCAGGCTGCCGATCAAGATAAGCTGCCACTATCAATGACTGGCAGTGGCTCTCTAATATAGAAAACAGGAGAATTTGGCAAAGCGAGCACTCCTGTGTTTTGGCGAATTGGCGAAAATAGCTGCCGGCTAAAGATGTTAGATTTGATTCCCAGGACTTCGGTCCACCAGCCAGGTCAGTAATTTGTGACCGCTAGACAGGAAGTATGCGAATCTCATTACTTCCGGCATCCCAGCTCTTCCTTTGATTAGCCAGGCTGGCTAGACATCATGAGTTTGTCACATCGCTATGAAGTTACGCAAGGTTAGCTAATCAAAAGAAGAGAAAGGAATGGTGAGGTGAGTAAATTTGCAGGCCTCCTGTCCAGCGGTCACAAATTACTTACTTGGCTGATGGTCTGGAGTCTTGCAATCAGTTCTGCCATCTGTACTGCCAGTTCAACTATGTAGTTTGGATCTATTTAACAGTGTGACAGACTGATATGACTTTGGAGTGGCCCCAATGGCCGTGGGGTACTCGGTACCGGGCTGAGCAGTTCTTAAAGGGGAAGTGTCACCGCAGCAGTGACCCAGTCCGTGGCCCTGAGCGTCCAATAAAAATGATGAAAATGTAGAAATAAAAGTTATGAGGGATAGGGGAATAGTTCGAGACCCCACCCGTGGTATTCGGCAATAAGAAGGCCGATGCTGTAGTTCAGTTCCACTGGGGCAGTTGGTGACGAGCAAAGTTGTTACAGCTCTTCACGGGTAGAGCTATGCCCCAGGGCAGTTATGGTGTTGAAGATAAAGGTGGTGGTTGTGGTGCAGGGCAAATGATGCAGTAAATAATTCTGAGGACACAGCAGGGTGCAGTCTTTTCAATTTACTCACAGTTCTTTGGTACAATCCCCAGCCGGGGTGCTGTGTCCTCTGGGTAGGTGGTCCAGACAGCTCTCCGGTAATTTGGGGTACAACATGTCAGAACCCCCTTCTGATGTTCCTTTCCTTGCCTTTTCCCTATGCTGGCTCTCTCCTCTCCCACTCTGCACCTTCACACACAGTGTCCCAAGCCAGCAGCCTTGTATCTTGTCAGGTGACATTCTCTAGGTCCTCTTGGTCCTATCTGGCTGCCTTTTCGGTGAATGTGAGTGGATGTGGCTGCAGCACATGCAGATACTGCAGCCTCTGGTTAGCTAGCTGTGTCCTCAGTTTCTCCACTAGACTGGGGCTAGTCCCCTTACTGCAACCTGGTCCCTCCACCCGACTACGGTCAGCGTGGATTCGGGCCCCACGAGTGGATTCCTCACTTCCCGTGCCCCTCGGACCTCTTCCTCCTCTCTCTCTCAAGCTTCTCTTTCTGTCTCTTCTGTCTTTCTTCTCTCTCTACTGTCCTTTGGTCCAGGGACAAGCTCCTCTCTGCTTAAGTCCCCAGCACCAACTCTCTTCAGATCCTCTCAGCTCTCCTCTCGAGCTCCAACTCTCACTAACCATCTGTGGTCTCTCAGAGCACTCACTAAGCTCATCCCCCTTCTATACTTTTCTCCACCCACACCTTCTACCTAGTAACTCCCAGGCCCTGAAGTCTGGTGTTGGATGTAAGTGTTTGGTTCTGGGTGATGTCTCCTCCTTACCCGAGAGCTGAGCACCACACCTCCAACGAGGTGTAGTACCTCTGTGGCGACTGGACCTCAGGGGCACCACAACTTCATACTGTCCTACAAGTATCCCCAGGGGAAAATTATGAAACCCTCTTCTCCCCTGCACACAGAGTTATCCAGTATAGATAGTGCGATGTCTGCACTGGGGTATTGGAGTCTTGTAGGACGTAGATCTAAAGCAGCCTGTGACCTACAAGATAGAGCGTATTGTAACAGGAAGTGTACGTCTCTCTGCTCTGGAAGATCTAACTGTATTGGCGCCTTGTTGATGCTGATATAGTTCACTCAGTGACCCTGGCCACCCAGTCCACCCAGGCAAGATCAGGAGATAGTAGGAGATGGCTGTCTTGAGATGTTGGGAAAAGTCGGTGATGGTTCCCACAGTGTGTTCTTTTGGTGTTACAGGAGCAAAGTGTTGAGCGTACTAAATAATAGGAGAAGCCAAGAAACTGTTAGTGCTCTTTCCTCTTACAAGTGGTGAAACAGTGGTACCTAGTGGATTTATACTCCTAAGTAGTCCATGACTATGACTACGTGGTGGCCCAGAGTGTTGGACGATGTACCTGCTGTATGTTCACAACTGTAGGTAACCATAGATAAATTCAGTAAAAGCAAGTAGTCTAGTAACTGCAAGGAACAATGGAAGCACCTGGCAGACCTAGCTAAAGTGACTGGTAGAACAACCCTAAGAAACATATAGTCGAGATAGGCTTTGACAATGGGTAGCCACTCCATGATTGCAAAAGTTGCCATTCTTCAATCATTTACCGACGTTCAAACAATTCGAGCTGTAACTATCAAGTGTATTGTTCCACTGTATGTGAGGTGTAACCATGAAGTGTGCTGTGCTTCTGTGTGTAATAAAAAATAAGATTAGAAAGGGGGACAATTCTAACAAGAAAAGAACCACTTTATCCATATTAACAAATGTTTGCCTACATAAAAAAAAAATTACTATTTCATAAAATTTAGAAAGTAATCATCTGTTTCTGTAAAGGATAAAAAGCAGCCATGTCTTCCTCACTCTGGAGGCAGACGTCATCTGGATTCTATGCTCTTCACTACTTTTCTCATTCACACTGGTTCTTGTTACTGGCCCCATAGGCTTTGCTACAAATTAAGAATTCACTTATTCTTCACAATAGCCAAAAAGAGATCAACAGTTGAAAGTGACACAATTTAGGCACAAACAGGAACATGAAATCCATGCTAATCCACAGTACATTATGTAACAGGGAACCGATGCACAAACCTTATCACAGAACCATCTGGGCCTACTTCTTTACTGCGTTTTTACATTCCCTACCAGCCAAGTTCCTGTTTGATCTAATTAGACGTTCTGACCGGCCTGTCTGTTCTGCGGCTGACTGAGTGGAAAGATGAAACAGTCTGTTTGCTTAAAAAGCTTAAGAAACCGAAAAGGGATTTTCTTGCTTTTCCTTTTTCCTCTTTGGTTTTACAGAAAATAGTTCTTTCCACTGTGCTCATAATTAAAATCATAAAAGAATGTAGATTTTTGCCTTTCTCTTATGACATGAGATAGTTATTTCTAACCAGCTCGAAAGTGCAATGGGCAGTACTGTATATTAAACATAAAATAAATCAGGTTCAGACTTAATCAGTGGAATTAATTCAGTCTTATGTTTTGTAAAGATTCATTTGAAATATCAGAAAATCATTTTTTAATTACATTGTGTTGGTCTCCCAACAGCAGGGACTCTATGATTAGATGCTGGCCGAGAGATTGAGAGATCGGACAAGGGAATGACCTGGCTGGAAACTCTTTTCGGAGGGTTTCCTGTTACTCACTGCTTCGTGATGTTAGATGTTTTACATATCTTTATTTTTTGAGGAATATTCTTAAAACTTCCATCTATAATTATCACTTGTAGTAGCTTATTCTATTATGAGTTACATGGACAAAAGGATTTGGGCACACATCTTAATCATTAAAATCAGGATTTTCATTCAGTCTCATTGTCCTCGATGTATAGCATCCAGTTTCTCGCTCCCGATGTATAATATCTGCCCTTGCCCCTAGGTGTATAACATCCGGCCCCTCGCCACCCAATGTATAACATCCAGGGCTTCTCTCCACTGTGTATAATATTGGGACCCTTATCCTGAGTATATAACGTCTGGTACCTGGCCCCGGTGTATAACATTTGTCTCCTCAACCCCCTTTGTAACACATCTGGTCCCTCGCCCCCATTATGTAACATCCTGCCACTTCGCCCCTGATGTATAATATCTGGTTCCCCAGTGTATAACATCCAGCCTCTCGCCCCTAGTGTACAATATCCAGCCCTCACAACTGGTGTATAACATCTGGCCCCTCGCCCCT
>VIAB01004634.1:17454-28149 GCA_009801035.1 Oophaga pumilio | reverse complement strand
GCTTCCCTTCCCACATTGTTCTAGCTTAAAGCTCTCCTGATGAGGGTAGCAAGGCGACTTGCAAATACTTGTTTTCCAGTCTTCGTAAGGTGCACCCCATCTCTAGCAAGTAGTCCATTGTATAGGTAATTCACTCCATGATCCAGAAATCGGTAATAGGAATTACCGGTGTAACAGGTCAGGTCAGGAGTCAGGACATTTCTTTCTTCCTAAATTTTCCCCCATCACCTGGGAGTGATATTATTGAGAAGTGGAAGGAACTGCAGCAACTCAGACACGAAGTGGAGACCTCTTAATATTACAGAGCGGGGGCTGAGTGGTGAGGAGTAGAGGGCAGAAAAGTCACCAACTCTCTGATGACTCCATATCAGCAGAGTCCGGTCCTCCTCTGGTATTAACATCAGCACAAACACTGCTCCACCGCTTCATGACTAAGCATCTGCATGCAGCGTTACATCACCAAGTACAATGCCAAGTGTCAGATGGAGTGGTGTAAGACCACTTCCACTGGACTCTATAGCAGTTGAAATGTGCTCTGTGCAGTGCTGGATCTCACTTCTCTAACTGGGAGACTAATGGATGAATCTGGTTTTGGCAATTGCCAAGTTACCAGCTTGACTGCATTGTGCCAACTCAAAAGTTTCATGGAGGAGGGATAATACTATGGGGATGTTTTTCAGGGATCGGCACAAAAACTATACAGCAGTAGCTTCCTGGCATGGGTTTCCATAGCTGAGCAGCTGCATTATTAATTCAACAAGTACAATCACAGGTGTAGGATAGAGTGGTGCAAAGCCACCACCACTAGACTCTGGAGCAGTGAAATTGTGTACTTTGGATTGACGGATCACACTTCTCTTTCTGACAGTCTGATAGTTTGGTGAATGGCAGGAGAACGTTACCTGCCGTACTGCATTGTGCCAATTGGCATGGTTGGGTAGGTTTGATATGGAAAAACTAGCTCTCACCGATTCCTGGCCTTTACCCCATCCAACACCTTTAAAATGAACTAGAGTGCTGATTGTTCATATTAAACCAGTCCGATTCTTTTGTAAATCACATCCAAAGAACAAACACACTGCATTCATAGCATCTGCTTTATTTATATGGCATATTTATATTCACTTACTATTATTATCTTTGCTTTTTCTATAAGACTCATCTCATGAATATCTCCTGCTGTCTTCATCCTCGCAGTCAAATCTTACTAGTTTTATCTAATTATAACTCGTACTAAGTTGAATTACAGAAGAAGAAGAGCTTAGACAGGACAGACATCTGAGCCCTGAGACAATGAGTAATTTCCTAGCAACAGTTAATATAAAACCTTACTGAAGTGGATTCCAGATTTTACTGCCTTCTGTACTCGGATTGTGACAGTCGCTCTAACATCCGACAAGGTTTTTTACCAATTAACCTGAACTGTCTACCACATATGCAGGCCCCACGGGGGTTAATTGGTTTTGCATAACCCATTGTGGCCGGTAGTCCCTGGCTAATATCCAGACATGGTGGGTTCAACGCTTTGGGAATAGATATTCCACACCGCCATGAGAAATGCTATCTTAGTCTTTTCCTGTAATAAAATACTGGAATCTGTGCCATTTGTATAGTCTCAGCAATATTCAGAGCCGGCAGCTCAATTTGTATTCAAAGCAACCAACGTGTCTGTCACTGCTTGGTGCACTACGGGTCTGAAATCCTCAGGGAACTTTGCAGCTGTCAAATTGACTTCCATCACTTCTTCCTGAGCTGAGAGACAAATTACCAAGCCTGCCGTCTGACTAGACTCAAAGATCGAACCTGCAATTTCTCACTGATAGAACTCCCAGCGCCAATTCAAATGACTGCCTTATCCTGTGTAGAAGTGAATGCCTGGGAATATGTTTACTTTCTCTTTAGATGCATTTAGCAGGTAGGAGGACACGTTAAATAGACCCAGGCAATGCTTGAAATAATAGGAAGGAAGGGCAGGGATGAGCAGTCAACTTATAGTACATGGGCGCATTAGATTGCAGAAGATGAGATGGTAAAACTTGAGAAATAGTTCATGACAGACAATTATGTAGTGTCCTTTCTCCAAGATGCCGATTAGGTAAGGCCATTTATATAATATTCTTCAAAATATAGTATTGAATAAAAAGTCACTAGATGTTGCCATTGGAAGACCGGAAAGAATGATTGATGGCAAGGGTAAGTCATTGGGAAGCCTTGAGGAAAAAGCCAGGTTATTACCTATGTCCTAGAGAAAAATTAAAAATCAATAAAGACATCTCCAGAGAGGGGACATGTTACTCTCACAATGAATATATGGGATTAATTGTGGCAGAGATAGCCTAATTAAAACAGGGTAAGTGAGAAAGCTGCCCATCTCCATTGAAATAGGGGTCTCCTGCAGTGACCAGGTAATTACAGCAAGGGGATTTGCTGGGAAAAAGACACGAAGTCTGAGATTTGTTTACGCAGAGGTGGGGAAGTATGCTTCCAAACCAAAGAGCCTCTGATAAAATGACCTGATCAAACACCAGCAAGAGCCAGAGGTCAGCAACGAATATTGCGGTTTGCATTGATCTGATATTTTTGGGAGATATATTTTTGGCGTCTCAGCAAAGAGACATTCATAAAGCATCCATTCACATCACTGTAAGGTAGGCAGAACTCTTCCAACTTAATATTGGTCCAATGGAAAATGTTATCCATGCCATGTTTCTTCTCCATAGACAGATAAAATTGTGATAAGAAGCATGACAATATCTACAACCTGGGACCTCCAGGGGCAAAGATATCCCAAACATTAGGGATATAATAAAATTCTAACAAACCTAGCACAACCTACAACCAGCTCCCACATGAACTCACCAAGGTGGGTGTCTTTGTTTGTTCATCTGGGAAGACATAGTTTGCTGTGAGAGTGTTCCATTTTCCTAATCTGAGTGCTTCCCTTCATAAAGATAAGAGCCATTTCTCCAACATCAGGTTTAGTAATTCCCTTTTGTTATTCCTTTCTACTATATGTAATTATATATACCGTATTGTTTTGTTCCAATTATATACCATATTATTTTGTTCCCATTGGCATGTTTTTTTCGTATAAACACTGCCTAACTTTCCTGATAAAATATATAAAATGAAAGAGCTTAGTTCCTCTTGCTCTGTAAACCGCACCCCTGAAGCCATATACTACTTGTGACAGGTGTCCAATCAGCCTGTATAAACAAATGGTGATGGCAGCTAGCAGTGGTTTCTTTTTTTTTGTCACTGTGAAGTTGGCAGTGTTCGTATCGGGGTATATATATATTCCATGGGTCGGAATCTGAAGTGTATATACCACACACTTACTGTGAGTTCCCCAATAACTGACCTAGTAATGGAAGCAGCTGCGGCTTTATCCATCCCTTGTCAATCAATTGCGTGATTGCCCTGATGATTGAAGGCAGCGGAGCTGCATCCCCCTTACAAACCTGTGACAGCGGTCAGATCTGTGTGACCTTTACCCTTGACAACCTAGTTCACTGATTCCCAATCATAATGCCATGGAACAGTCCTTAAAAAATTGCCTACCACTATTTATAGTAAGGGTCCACCAACCATGTCTCGCTAGAGGAACAATCACCATCTGCTTCTGTAATTTACGTAGAAATGAGTATGGAGTTTTCTAAACTAGTGAGCTTCCATGTCCATTCCATCCATTGATGAGTGATGGTGGACAATGTGACAAGAGTCACTGTACCTCTGTTCTAGAACGAGTTGGGATCATACATTTATGGCTAAGGTGGGAATATCCCTTTAACTAGAGAAGATATTTTTTAACATAATATGTCCCCAAGAGCTTAAAAAACAAACTTGGAGGACAATTATTTTAACTTTTTTTTTACAGTTGATGTTTTGACTATAAGAGTACGTTTACACGAGTGTGAAAAACAAAATCATTCCTAATTACTTCCAGAAAAGTGGGACGATTTTTTTCTCACTTGTCATCCTTGTACAAAATGTTATTTTTTAGAAAAGTAGCAGCTATTAATCATTTACAAGACCAATTCCAGTTTCCCATGTAACAGAATTGCAATGTGACCATAAAAAACAAATGCTATATTGTGGCTTCCAATTTTTTACACGTACATATAGACTTGAATGTGTGACTCTCATCTGGCTTAAGGATTACACTACTGCGAGCTGCCATTTTTTTCACACACAGATTTGGTCAGTGAAAATTCGTTCATCTGCATTGTCCCATTGAATAACATTGATCCGAGTGCGGTCTGTTTTTTTTTCGAACAGCACTCAGACCAAAAATACGGTTGTGTGAACTAGCTCTAACTTTGGCTATAGGAGCCCTGGTATAATGGATTAGCAATTCCAACTATTGACATCAGTAACTGGTAGAGCTTTTCTGGGACCCAAAACTGGCGTTGCTCCAAGTAAACGTGAAAACATATAGTACGAGCTGCATTTTCTATTCCTCTATCTATTGCAACATAGTGCTCATTGAGGTCTACAAAGGCTAGAAAAGAGAAGACAGAAGCTTTTATAAACCACTTCTATCTTCTCCTCAGTGGTAGTGATACTCAGAGATTGTTTGAACAGTAACTTTAAGGCTAGGGTCACATGAATGTTTTCTCACCATCGGAGAAAATTGGTCCAATTTTGTTAATAAGACTCTGATCAGAGATTGCTCAGAGTGGGATCCAATTTTCTTGGAGGTGGATAGAAAAAAAAAGTTTCTCCATCTTTTCTATATTGTCAGCCAGTGAAAATCGGACTGCATCTGCATGTGCACCAATTTTGTCGGTAAGAGTGTGATTCGTCAAAACCTTGGATAGCACTTGTCCAATTTATACCGTCGTCAAAGGACAAATTTGCAAATTTGGCACCTGCACTGCCCGCTGTCAACATCAAAGAGACTGGGTGGCTGTTAAACCGGTTTTCCAATTTAGGGAAAGTCCATGCCTCCCAGGAGCCGTATGCAAATCTGACGTAACGTTGACCACAAAAGAAATCAAAACAGGTTGACATGTAGCTCTAATAACAAAAAAATACAAAAGTTATCTCTTGAAAAGTGAAGAGGAAAAATTGAAAAGCGAAGAGGAGTCAACTGGGACTTTGTTGACCAAGGGGACGTGAAGCAGGCAATGCAGCAACAACATGAGATCAGACAGTAGCCGCCAATGAGGTGAGTCGGCCATCTTACGCATCTTAAATTTAATCAAATTATATTATTTCAACCATTCAGTAATATTTCACCGCAAATGATGTAAATGCTCTGCACTATATAATAACAACATGTACTTGTTTCATAGTCTGTTGACCCGTTTAATGAAATGGAAAGGGAAATGTCTTCATTAGGATAACATGAAGAAAACAGTGTCTCGTCGAGACAGCTCGTGTCCAACCCTGGCGTCTAATTAAAACTTGATTAACAAGCAATAATAAGAATAATAACAACAATAAAGCCAATGACATGACATCACTGAAATTTTTTTATAAAATATTTTATTTTTTGTCCTTTGGGATCAGTCGCCTATTGAAAACTATTTAGCTGTGAAAGGTCCTAGGGGGACATACGAGAGATTTTCACCGCTGTCATATAAACACCATGCAGTTTAATTACATGCTCGCCTCCTGTCATCTTTTTTCCCTTTGGCAATCATTTCTGCCTGTTACTTCTCAGTAATGTAGTCGCTGACCCGGCCATGATTTGGACAAATAGAACTATTGATCGTCTTTGATTGATCCTTGTTAAACACTTGAAAAAAAATCAATGAAGCATTTATAACAGACACTCTGAGCAAAAAAAGAAAAAAAAAAGAAACGGGGGCGGGAATCCCTGGAAATGTGGACAAATGAACCTATTAGAAGCAAATTATGAATTAAAGATTGTAGTCAACTGTAAATGAGTTGGAGGAGACGCTGATATGGGAAGAGAATAAAAATATCTCTAGGATGATTCAAGTGTTGCTGAGAATGAGCAGCTGTTCATGGACTAGAAAGTTCCCAGATGTGATCATAACTGGAGAGCGCAAATATGATGGTCCTGATAGCAAATCTGTTGTTTGTCCTCAATCTAAATTAGAGCTAATTCTTTAAGTTTAAAGGCTATGGACAACTTTGACATGGAAAAAAAAATATGTTTAAATATCATAGTGGTTCCTTTTAGTTAATAAAATTGCAATCTTCATCCCGTCATTTATTTTCAGATCTCCTGATATGCAGTTTGCATCCTTGTCCAAGTTTCAGATTTTTCTCTTGTGGGAATGTCTCTCCCTGTAATATAGGCTGGATGTGAACTCTGTGTATTTAGGATGCACCTGTCTTCATTAGCTCATATATCAGCACAGCTTCTATCCTGCACTTATTTCCTCTTTGTCTTTCCTGAGAACGTAATTGGTTTCTCCTTTCTGCTCTCTTGATATCCGTGTACAACCCCCTACTTATTCCTGCAGCTCTCTCTAAAGGTAGGGTCACAAGACTGTTTTTTACACATGCGAAAAAAGGGTCAGACTTTGATCAGAGTTTAATCAGAGTGACATTATATTTTCTCGACAAGGAGAAAAAAAAAGTTTCTCCAACTTCACCATTCTGTCAGTCCGATCTAAGTGCAGTCTGATGTTTTTCACGGACCCATTGACTTTTATTGCCGATTTTGATCCAACACTTGGATCAAAATCAGACATGTCTGGGATTTTTTTTCCGTGAAACACTCGGTCCGAGGAAAAAAATCGAACATGTGCACAGTCCCACAGAATAGAGAACCATGGATAGGACTCATCTGATAAAATCGGTCATGTACATGAGCCCTTACACTGAGAGCAGGGAGGAGCAGAGAGTTGTTAGAACTCAGCAGAAGCTCTGATGGATTTGTAACATTTTTGTAGAATTCTCAGCTAAATAAAGGACTTTCTGGCACTGCAGGAGCAAAACATTCGAAAAATGTTATTGAAGACAATTTAGAAAGTTATTTTACTTTGCATCTTGGAAGCAAATGAACAAGAAGTACAAAGAATGAACAGCTGTGCAAAGGGATACAAAACTTTTTATAAAGTTAAGGTATCTCAAAGAAGATATAAAATAAAGATGAATTTTATGACGTGTCACTCCTCACTGCCAAGCTGTGAATCAGAATAGTCAAGGAGTCCAAGGTCAGAAGCCAGGGGGTATTTCATAAACAGAAGGAAGAAACAAAAGCGTGGAAGAGAAGGAAGAAACAAAAGCGTGGTCAGTTTATGTTCTGAGTTCAGAATACCAGGAGGATAACAGATCAGAGCAGAAGGGGTTAAACAGACGGATGGTCAAAACGAAGTCCAAGGTCAGGCAACAAAAGATCAAGTATACAGAACTCAAGATACAGGGAGCACAAACCTCACTAGCTAAATGTTTGTCTAGCAGAGGTCTGGGAGAAACAGCTCAGCTAAGTAGCATGTTAATCACCAGGAATGATGAACACTTGGAGACAACCGATGCCTTCCAGCCTCAGATTGGATAGTCGAGCTGTCAATCAACACACTGACAGCTCAGCATGCCCCTGTACCAGATTGGATGGCCAAGCTGTCATTCAAAGTACTGACAGCTTCACCATGCCCCTGTACCGGATTGGACAGCTGAGCTGCATCCCAGACACACTGAGGGGTGGAACCATGACAAATATACTTAATTATTACTTAGGTTACATTCACAGGGGACGTTATTTGAATGAAATAAAAGTCTGCAACAGATCCGTGGCAAAATCTGCAAATTTTGATGTGGATTTAATACAGATTTCATTCAATGCATTTCCAAGTGTGAAATCCAGGGGCGGACATAGACAGAAGAGGGCCCCTGTGCAAAACAGTACATGGGTCCTTTGAAGTCTAATGGCTCATATGGAAAAATTCCACCTTCTTTGAAGATGGAAATGGGCCCCCTTACTTCTTGGGCACCTATGCGGCTGCACAGGTTGCACCAATGGTATGTCCGTCCTTGGTTAAATTCTTGGTCAAAAGTTACAACATCAAATCCTCACCACAGGTTAGTCTCTGCATGGAGTCCTACCTCAGTGATCAGCAAAAATTCAGCATTACATGCTGGTCCTTCAAATAATTTGCCTTGCATCATTTATTGCTTGGATGTACCTAGTGTGCCAAAATGGGAGCTGCAGGTAGAAGAGTCACTGCCAGTTGTTTGGTATTGACTTATCCCCTCCCCCACTAAAAACCGCTCCTGTATGACGTCCAAATGCCTTTATAAGGGTCCATTTACACTGTGATGCACAAACGACTGCTCATCAGTCATTAGCTAGCCTGTTTACAAAGGCCAACCTTGCTTAGGATGATCTGTAATAGATTGTACAGTGCACATGGGCTGCAGCGTTCTGGGTAGCATTTGGTCCTGTTTACGCGGGATGATGTGCTGTCAAGAATAATGATCATTTAAGCAAACCAAAAGATCATTTCACCCAACGACCAAACATTTTGCTTGACAGCCTGCCTAGACTTCACAATTAGCATGAAAAGAGCTCCTAGGAATGCTCATTCATGATAACTGTGCAGTGGGACGTTAAGGCACACAAACAAATATTATGTGAAACACTAAGTAAAAACTAAAATTTGACTTAGCTCCAACTTGGGTAAATAGTCATGACCACGACAATGGATGCTCAGATGATATCCCTTATGTTGTTCTAATTGATAAAATGAATATTGTTAGATATCGGACGCTCCCAAGCATTTTATTTTTTGCCACATATTTAGACACTAATATTTTGGCCACAGACAAAGCTTATTGTTGGGAGGAAGTAGACATATACACAGCTTTGGTTTGAGGCTCTGTTAATCTCCCTAGAGATGGAAGCTGCTGAATAATTCCTCTGACCACTTTGTCTGTTTTCACATCTGCACTTGTAGGAGTAGAGAGACAAACCATTTTGGAAGGTTACGATTGTGGTTTTTCCCCCTCCTTCCTAATATTTTGTTAATTAGATATCTTGTGTGGTCCTCCCGTGCCTGCTATGAATAGAGAGTCGCTGGAGAGATGGTTTCTTCATTTTCATTTCGACTTGCTGCATACATAAATTGGATTTAGTGGTAAATTGAGAGGTCAGTTTTAACAATCGGAATCTGAAACAAAAATCTGTATTTGCAGATGATTCTTTTTTTTTTTTTAGAAAAAGCGATGTGCATGAGGAATGTGGTATGCACACATTACTGATGTTTGACTGGGCTTAGCTTCTTCAGGGATGAATCATATCCTCACGTCTCTTCCCTGCAGATGGCATGTATAGCCGGCTAGCATTCCAGTTCCAAGCCCATCCTTTCATCTACTGTTATCACACCTGTTTTAACAAAGCAGCGGCTCCAATGTGGAGGTGTATACGGCTACGTATGTACTTTACGGTAGCACTACTGTAGGGATCTGTTATTGTGCAGTCTCCACTCTACACATTGACATATTTTCAGTATTTCCTTGGCTTTTCATGGTTAATATATAATGGTTGGAGCATGAAAAATTGCCACCAGGTGTTCTCTCTTTGGGATAGCCTTAAAATACGACCTGGTGGGGATACAAGAGACTGCAATAAAACACACAGATTTGTGGAAAGGCCGTCATTACTCTGAGAGCATCTCAGAAGAGATGGGTAATTTATACACATAGGCATCTCTATATGATTAATGCATCTGCTCATTTGGCCTCCTTAGAGGTGGAGGAGCATGAGACCAGATCTGTTCATCAATAGCCTTCAATTTAGTTGTGTAGGTACTCCATGAGATGCCAAGCATGCCATGATTTTTCAACAGAAAATAACCTTTTTATCATTTTGTACAGAATAAGTTGCATGTAAAGGTACAAAAAGAAGTAGAAGTCTATATGGGTCATGTTTGTCCCTCCACCACTGCAGAACTTTTAGGCGCTAGACTAAAGGAATAGAACCTGCTAGCTCTTTGTAATAGTTTTTTATGGTAAAAAAGCAGAGAAAAGGAATCCTAACCATATTTTTCTCAAGACAGGCCCGGAAGCAAACTTGCTGCCATTGTGCAGTTGCACAGCTTTCAGACTTTTTTTTTTTTTTGGATGAATCAATAAGGAGTCTTCACTCATTCACTTTGTACTAAATGTTACATTTTTCCATCAGACCAGGAACATCACTGCAATATATTTAACCCACTAAAAGGCCTAGATTTGTGGCACTTCCATCAATATATCAGTACTACAAAAGCAAGGAAGCATATGCCAGATAAAATTAAACATTCTTTATTGAAACAAATATAACAAATAAATACAGATAAAAATAAAAATAAAGGGATGCGATTGCAAAAATTGCTGTCTGCGTTGGAGACATACTATTCCTAAACAGATCAGTGTCATAGTATATGGAGTTATTATGAACCTATTAACTAATATATGCTTAGGTGGGTATTGACATATCAGCTTTAAAATAGTGCATCAACAAGGAATGGATGCCGTATAATGACTGTGTCAGTTTAAACTCACAGAGGCTGCTAAGTTTATAATTAGTGATGAGCAAACGCGCTTGCCACTACTTGTTACTCGCCCGAGTATCACTGTAATTGGTGTACTCGGCGAGCACCGTATTATTCCGCGGGAGCTCGGGTCTCCACCCTGCAATTTTGGCACTCTTTAGAGCACCAATGAACATGCAGGGATTGTCTGCGATGCACTTTAATGACGCAGCCATCTTTGTTGTGGTATTACAGTGATTGGCTG
>VIAB01004633.1:74995-89916 GCA_009801035.1 Oophaga pumilio | reverse complement strand
CATTATGCTGTTTGGAGGGCTATGTGAGGAGGACATTATGTTTGGAGGGCTATGTGAGGAAGCTGTTATGCTGTTTGAAGGGCTATGTGAGGAGGACATTATGTTTGGAGGGCTATGTGAGGCGGACATTATGCTGTTTGGAGGGCTATGTGGGGACTACTATACTATTTGGAGGGCTATGTGGGGGCCACTATACTGTTTGGAGGGCTATGTTGGAGTATTATACTGTATGGAGGGCTATTGGGGGCCATTATAGTGTGTGCGGGCTATTTTACAGTGTAGAGGGTTGTGTAGGGTCCTAAATACTGTGTGAAGGGGTGTGCAGACCATTATACTGTATAGAGAGCCATCATACTGTGTGGTCTCATGTCTAATCACATGTCATTTTATCAACTATGTCATCATCAGGGGGTGGAGCTGACAACCTCTCACACAGGATGTCCAGGCTGGTTGTCAGCAGTAATATAAGTAGCAAACAGTGGATAAGAGAAGATATAACATGACTTGATTGTGCCTCTATACTCCAAGTGAAGATCATATATAGTCTCTGAACCATGAGGACACATCTTGACCTCTTCACGCCTCTTCTGTGTTTTAACCCCTACCTCGTGCTGTCCTCAGATTACATATCAAAAGCATGCTGACAAATTTCCATTAAATAGATAATGCAACTTCACTGGCGTCAGTATTTATTGCTGTGTCACAATGTAGCAGATTTATAAAATATTCACAGAGATGCGTGTAAAAGTTAATTTCTTTAAAAAATCCTAAAATATAATCATTATGAAATCAAAGTAAAACAAAAAGCAAAAAAACATAAAGGACATAGAATATAAATGATGACACTCCTCAAAAATACAGTGGAGATTCACACAGAATTTTGAAAGCGACACTTTTCTTTTAACCCCTTTCCGACGTTGGGCGTAATAATACGTCCACGGCGGAATCCCTCCCTTTGATGTGGGCTCCGGCACTGAGCTCACATCTTTCCTGGCACATGTCATCTGTTTTGCACAGCTGACATGTGCCTCTAACAGCCGTGGGTGGAATTGCGATCCACACGCGGCTGTTAACTAGTTAAATGTCGCTGTCAATATCTGACAGTGGCATTTAACTCGCGTTTTCTGGAAGTGCACCGGAAATCCCGCCCATCGGTGACCCCGTCACGTGAACGCGGGTCACCGATGGCTTGGCATGGTTATCATAGCTGGATTGCTATGAGTGCCACCCAGTGAGCATTTCTGCTACATACAGGCGATCAGATCATTGCCTGTATGTAGCAGAGCCGATCAAAGTAGTACCCCATGGAGACTATTGAAGCATGATAAAAGTGAAAAAAATGTCTTTAAAAATATTAAAATAAATATATATAAGTTCAAATCACCCCTTTTTCGCCCCTTTCAAAATAAAACAATAAAAAATCAAATATGTGTATATTTGATTTTCAGAATTGTCCGATCAATATAAAAAAAGGATTAACCTGATCACTAAAAGAAAAAAATTCAAAATGTCAGAATTATGTTTTTTTGGTTGCCGCTACACTGCAATAAAATGCAATAACGGGTGATAAAATGGTATTAATGTCAGCTTGGCGCTCAAAAAATAAGCCCTCATCCAGCCCCAAATCACAAAAATGGAGACGCTACAGGTGTCGGAAAATGGCGCCTTTTCTTTTTTTTTTTTGTTAACCAAAGTTTGGATTTTTTTCACCACTTAAATAAAAAAGAACTTAGACATGTTTGATGTCTATGAACTTGTAATGACCTGAAGAATCATAATGGCAGGCTAATATTTTTAGCAAATAAACTTTTTTTTGGTCTTAATTTGTATCTAATACCTGAAGCTTGTGATATAACGAGGCTTTTCCTTTAAATTCATCCTGAAATCTGGCGGAGAACATCACTGCACATTAGGTTACCTTGTTACTGTGATTAAAGCTCCTAAGTGGAGTAATTATGGTGGATGGTGTCTGTTATTAATGATATGATCAGGACGTGACAAGTCATCGAATTCACAGAAAACGCCTCCTGTGTAAAAGTTTCATCCATCGCACTGATTTCTCGTTTTTCGTGTTGGATTCACGTTATAATTCAGTGATTATTACTGGATAATTGCTTTTCATTCTTGATTCCTTTCTGGCTCTGGATCAACTTCAGGCTTCTTAATAGATGGAACAAGTCAGAATTTATTTCCGCTGTTACTCTCCTATTTGTTAAGGAAGATATTCTCAAGGGGGTAATTGGTCGCTTCTGGTCAATGTGACACAAAACGGAGATTTATCTTCACTGTTGGAAATAAAGTAATAACTATAAATATTGAAAAGAGAAATAAATTGGAGTCTGTGATTTCCACAGGTGCCATAGATGATCCCACCATAGATATGATGCTGGTAGAGGCATCCGCTTGTCTTGTCACCTCGACCACCAGAGCGAATATCTACAATTTCAACAAACTTGTTTCAGTTTTACTGTTCTGTGCCTCCAGTAACGAGGGTCTGTGTCCTATAACAGAGGTCCCAAACTGTCCATTCCTGGTGGCTCAGTGGTTGAACTGGTCAAGAGTTCATAGAAAGTGTTTCTAGTAGATGAAACCTCATCAGTTTGGTAGGACAATGGTCAAATCTCTTGTGACAGCTTCATCTTCTGAAGGTCGTGAGTCATGTTTTTTTTTTTAATGACCTCTTCAATAATGGCTACATATGTGGAGAACCTCTAGAGTGGATCCATCCATGGTGACTTTGTGGCTGTTCAATAGTCAACAGAGGAACACTGATTTCAGGTCCCGGTATTTGGGGTCTTCTGGACCAGACACCAGAGTATACGTTCATTTGTCATCTTTCTTTTTTTTATTTGCGAAAATATGGATGTAATTCTTGAAGTTTACATTTAGTTTTCTTTAGAATCTTTAGGTTTATAAAAGTAAAAACTACGGCCTCCGTTTTCACGGAGCCGGACATTACATTCATGTAGTTCCCCATGGCTGGGTGTCCATTAGACAGGTCTCAGTCCTTCTCAGCCCTGATTCACACATCACTAGACAAATGGTAAGGTTTTAATACTAGAGGTTAGGACAGTCCCGAATACGGTCACCTTGATGTGGTGGGATGGCTTTTAAGGTTTTTTTGTTTGTTTTTTTTTTAGCAAAATGTTAACTAAGTCCCCAAATATGATTTTCATGCACTATTGCTATTTACTAGAGAAAATGTGCTTATTTTGTTTTTATGTTAGGTTAAGTCTTTTTTTTGTTCTAGTTATTTTTTTGGTGTAATTATATAGGGCCTGATACTTACAATTTATTGAATTCACTCTTTTTCTCTTGTGGTTTTCCCTGGTGGTTCTTTACACCAAATTCTTCAAAATGGCACACATGGTCAATGATTCGGCAGCATGAAAAGAGGAGGAGGCTGGAGTGAGAGGCATAAAAAATATGCAACATTTGGTAAAAGTCGCATTTTATGAATTTGCCTGAAACATGTGGATAAGTAAAGCGTACAGAAAAAAAATGTTAAAAAAAGACTTTAAAGGAAAAACAACAAAAAAGTAGCACAAAACATATAGAGAATAAAGTGCATAACACGAAAACAACTCGAAAAGATAAAATTACTCCAGAACTGTAGATACGGCAATGATGAATCGGGGACACAGTGTTACCCTAAGGCCCCATCACACTTCTGTGTAAAACCAATACAAGGAAAACCAGTATCGGTGTCATCAGGGTTTTGGATCAGTGCGCCGTCAGTGTGCCCATTTTTGCCATCAGGGTTTGGATGAAGAAGGATGACATGACAAAGCTTCTGCTTTACTTTGTAACGTTAAACATGTATGGCACACGGATGGCACGTGTTTTTCATGGATCCATAGTCTTTTTTTTGGCTCCTGTCATCTGTGCTGCTTAAAAAAAACGGACAAGTCTCTGTATGTGAAAACACGGACATGTGAAGATCACCATAGGTTATAATGGGTACGTGCTGGAGACGTGAAAAAAACCGATGACCCATGGACCGCAAACATGTGAAGGGGCCGAAGATACACATTCATTATTCTCTATTACGGTACTTTAAATATATATTTTTTTCCATTTTAGGACTCATTCAGAATTTTTTTTCTGAATGACTGATCAGTGCGCTGGATTTTTTTTTTATTAGGATCTGGTCAGTGTGAGCATTTTTTACCAACAGTGTGAAAAATAAAGAAAAATTTACAAAATTGCTCCAACCCAATGGTAAAAGCAGCAGCACATGGATTGCACAAGGGTGTCATCCGCCTGCTGTCTGTGATTTTCACAGGTCCATAGACTTCTATGGGTCATTTTAATCCATGACTCGATCAAAAATAGATGTTTCTGTTTTTTTGTTTTTTTTTGGGAGACACTCGATCCACAGAAAAACACAGACATGTTAACAGCCACATAGACTGCAATGGGTACTTGTTCCGAACACTATTTTTAACGGCAAAAACATGTACTTGACACACAGATGTCTGAATGAGGACCGAGCGTAGTTGGTCATGCCTCGTATTGTGACTGTGACTGGTGGGAAGGTGGCACGATGACGTTTACATGTCACACGCTGCACAGTGAACAGATCACAATTGATATTTTTTACTTCCCACTAAAAAATAACAAAGTTTTTAATATAAGATAATTGATCCGAAATATGACCATCAAATACCATAGTACCGATATACAACTCCTCCTGCAGAAAACAATTCCTTATACATCTATTTCCATACAGCAAAAACGTTACGGCTCTTGAAAGGCAGAAATTAATACAAATAAATTGATTTTGTGGACAGTGTCCTCTCTCCTTCTGGACTTGTGTGTGCCTTGTATTGCTCACGTTTACTGTACTTGTCTATATTTGCCCCTTTACACATGTAAAGCACCATGGAATAAATGGCGCTATAAAAATGTATAATAATAATAATAATAATAAAGGGGTTAATAATCGAATAACTGGTTTTCCTGCTGCTCATGACGTTCTCACTGTGTCTGATGTAGAAATATACTCAGGGAGACGCCTGTGATCCATCTGCTGGGTCCAGAGATGTTCTTCATCTTCCTCATCATCCGCTGTCATCACCGCTGTTTTCTCCGGTTATTAATGCGCACATTTTACTTCTGGTACCCGATCAGTCTCTGCTCACGCGGAGGATACTGGGATTATGGCGCCTCCTTGTGGAAAAAGGGTCTGGAGAATTATAATGAAAAAACTACAACTTTTTAGCATATGTTGTATTTCAATTTTCAAGCCCTCTGCTTGCTGTCAGTGAATGAAAACTTTGTGTACGCAGATTTTGAGCCTTTGGATGTAAAGTCTGAAGGTTCGTTGTATCCAGTCTAGAAAGAATCCTCTATACACTAAACAGATTGACACTTGTTACCTGAATTGATACATTATTACCCCAGCACAGGTGATAGAGGAGTGCGGCTGTTTAGCTCACAGAGCATTGTCTAGACTAGATACAACGGTGTCACATCCTCAGCTGTGTGAAGAATTGGGTCTGAATAGAAGTTTAGTCTCTTGTGTAACTGTAAGAAGTTTAATTAAAGAGTTATTTCCATCTCAAACATGAATCCACCTCTCAAACCTGCAGTCATCTCAAGAACATGGGGGACACTTCTCCCTTCACTTGTGTGGAAGTTGTGAAAATTCCCCTATAAGTGCAATCTATTGTTCTCAGATATTGGGGTGTTATGCTCAGGTGCCATATTTTCTCCAATCACAAGGCAAAAAATAATTATACCCATGTTGGAATTGGCTAAAAAGTTAGACTTTGCTCTAGACCTGCAAGAAATGTTTAGGTTCTGACCTCTCCATACAAAGTAAAGAAAGGTGGCCACAAGCATTGTCAGTCTTAGGAAGTTGTCAGGCCCGCAAGTTTAAAACAATGGTGACACATCTCCCTTAATAAATGAGTTTCGTTTTTGAGGTGCCAATGATATCATTCCAGATTCCATTGGAAATTAGTGTCAGTTCCAAAAGTATTCTCATTTTCTACTAATTTACCTTTTTTTCACACAAGGAGATGTTCCCATGCTCCGCGCCATCATTCTGTTGAATTTTCTGCATTGCATTAGCTCTGAGCGGCCGGGCGCTAGCCCAGAATTATAATTAAGTTGAGTGAAAGATTGGAAACACTCAGAGGATCTGGCTGCTCAGAATAAAGATGGTTCAGTACCTGCACATAACAAGAGGAGACAATGAGGTCTGAAACATCTCAGCCACAGAACCTTCTCTTCCTTGTTACAAAGGCTCATCCAGGCTTATGTAAATGAGACTTAAAGGACATGGACACGCTTTCATTGATTTTTTTTTCCATTTGTTTTCTACATGCAAAAAATTAGATAACTTTCTAAAATGAAAATTCCACCCATTCTCTACTGTAGAGTCTATGCAGCTACTGCACATAGCTGGCTGTGTTGCTGTATATCTCCTGTGCATGGCTGGATGTCCTGCTGTAGAGTCTGTGCAGATTCTGTACATAGCGGTCTTTGCTGCTGCAGAGACTGTGCAGTTCCTGTACATATTTAGGTGTACTTCTGTGGTGTATTTATTATTCCTGTACATAGCTGGCTGTGTTGCTGTATATCTCCTGTGCATGGCTGGATGTTCTGCTGTAGAGTCTGTGCAGATTCTGTACATAGCGGTCTTTGCTGCTGCATAGTCTGTGCAGATTCTGTACATAATTAGGTGTACTCCTGTGGTGTATTTATTATTCCGGTACATAGCTGGCTGTGTCGCTGTATATCTCCTGTGCATGGCTGGATGTCCAGCTGTAGAGTCTGTGCAGATTCTGTACATAGCTGTCTTTGATGCTGCAGAGACTGTGCAGTTCCTGTACATAATAAGGTGTACTCCAGTGGTGTATTTATTATTCCGGTACATAGCTGGCTGTGTTGCTGTATATGTCCTGTGCATGGCTGGATGTCCTGCTGTAGAGTCTGTGCAGATTCTGTACATAGCGGTCTTTGCTACTGCAGAGACTTGCAGTTCCTGTACATATTTAGGTGTACTCCTCTGGTGTATTTATTATTCCAGTACATAGCAGTCTGTGCCGTTGCACAATTTGTATAGTTCCTGTAAAGAGTGGCTGAACTACCACAGAGTCTCTGCACCTCCTGTGAATAGGTTGCAATTAGAGATGAGCGAACCTTCGGTTTGGTTTGGATTCGTAGAATGGACCATCGTTCACCGAACGGTTCGATAAACGTACCTGAACCTCATTAGATTCAATGGGAGGCAAAACGAAACGCATAGACAACAACTTACGGGGTGACAAAAATCTTCCCAAACAGCTATAATTAGGGGCAGCACCAAAAGTGTCATTAATTGACTCACAGTAGAAATTTGCAAATGGCACAGAAGCTGTTAGCCATGAGCAATGCATGACGTATCAGGGTCTGGCACAGCATTTACAGCTTGGAATTGAAGATTCAAGGAGGACCTGGTGGTTAAGGGAGAGGTGTAAGCCTTCTTAGCTGGGAGATCTCACACCTCATACAACACCTCCAATTTTTATTTAATTTTTATTCCAGCCACACTCAGGTGGCACAAACATCAGTTTCATACAGGATTATTGGTAGAGAAATGTAAGAATAGTAACACAGGTAGTTGACTGAAAGTGAGTGTAGGCCTGCCTGTCTGGGAGCCCTACTTACACACGCAACTCACCAGATGGAGAGCGAACATGGAGTCTCCACATTTCAAAAAATAATTGTCACACAGCACTAAAGTGGCATCAATTTCCACAGAGTAGAAACAGTATAATAGGCCTCTAACACACCTTCTACTTACACGGACAACCCACTGGATGGAGACCAAACTTGGAATCTCCACATTTAAAAAAATAGTTTGTATCATAAGCAGCAGTAGCAACAACAGGCACAGAAGCCACCACAAGGATGGCACAGACTGCAATAACGCGAGATCAATACATGACACTAAAAACGACACCATCACCTAGTCTGCCCAATCTGCGACTGGGGTGTAAAAGTCATTGGAGATCCATGACTTGTTCATTTTTATGAAAGTTAGGCGGTCTACACTTTAAGAGGACAGCCGGATGCGCTTATCCGTCAGGACACCACCAGCAACGCTGAAGACTTATTCTGAGAGAACGTTGTCTGCTGGGTATGACAAAACCTCCAAGGCGTGACAGGTGAGCTCAGGACAGTCTTCTATTTTTTAAGACCAAAATGTAAAAGGGTCAAAACCCTCCCTGATGACATTGATATTGAGCTCCAGATACTCCTGCACCATCCTCTCCAGTTGTTCACAACTTGTACTCTGTTCTGCTGGTGCACGGGCTGGTCTAAAAATTGTGTTAAATGATTCACCAAAATTGCTTATGCCACTTACAGTGCTGCTGCTAATGTTTAGGTGATGACGCCTTGACGTTCTAGTGGTGTGATGTCTACAACTGGGATGCACACTAAGTGCCTCAATGCTGTCTTGGGGAAAATCACTCTTAAGATTGTCTGCAAGCGTATTTTGATATTCCAGCATGTGCACATCCCTATCTGGGGGGGGCATCTGGCTAAATTTACTCTTGTTCCGTGGATCTAACAGAGTGGAAACCAAGTAGCACAGCACTATTTCTAACCTTCTAACCCTAAGAATGCAGGCATCATGTTTAAGATAGTGCTGCAAGAAGGCGCTCATGGGTCAGGTGCTTCCATGAGGTCCACGTCCATGCTGTGTTGGTGGCGGGGCAACACTCAAGGTTGCTTCCTGTGTCCAGCAAAGCCACTAAAGGAGACTCAAGGTCTCCAAAAATTCAATATAAACAAAAAAAACAAAAAAAAACCATCTTGTTTAATGGGCTGGCTGCATCCTGTAGTGCATTTGTTCTGAGATCTGGGCAGGTGAGTGTTGCTGCCTTTTTTTTTTTTTTTGCTGTTTATATTGCTTCCTGTGTCCCCTCCCACCAACCACGGACAACAGAGAGCGTATCATTATCCTCATCTCCTGACTATTGCGCGTCCATCACCTCATCCTCCTCAATTTGATCCTGCATCTTCACTAACAGTTTGTCTGGTACCATGAGCCCTCCTTGATAGCTGTAAGCCACCCTCCTATGGCACCCGCGTGTGCAATGATAGTCTGGAATTCTGAGATATTGTTATCCCTTCCGCATCCTCCTCTGCTTCCAACTCTTCCCCTGGGACCATCACCTCCTCACACAGACTATTCAAAGTGTTCTCCAGCATGTAGATGACAAGAATAGTGAATCTGATAATGGCATTGTAAATGCGAACTATCTTAGTAGCCAGTAAACCGGTAATCCGAAAGACCTCTGTAGTGATGCAAGTCGTTTACCTGTGAGGTGCGATAGTCAGAAGTGAGCACACAGCGACTGTGTTTTCTGCAGCAGCGCATCCAGGCCAGGATAGTGGTGGAGAAAACGATGTACCACCAGGTTGAGGACATGAGTCGTGCAAGGCACGTGTGTGAGGTTGCCACGGCGAAGGGCCGCCACCAGGTTTGCACCATTATCGCACACGGCCTTCCCTGGCCCCAGGTTTAGTGGAGACAGCCATTGCTTTTATTTGGCCTGGATACCTATCCACAACTCTTGAGCTGTGTGACAGCGATCACTAATGCATATTAATTTGAACACTGATTGCGGTGAGCCCTGGCTGTGCAGTACGGAGATGGGGGACATTCTATCTGTACTGTTGTAATGCTTGTCTCATTAAGGCAGAGAATGAGGGCGCAGGTGGAGGCCCTAGAGGAGATAGAGGAGTCAGAAGTAGTAGAGGGACTGTTAGATAGAGGTTTGTCCTGCAAAGACTTGTGGAGCAGCCCCTTGACTGCCTGCCCCCACAGCCATCAGTCACACAGTGCCCAGTCAGCAAGATGTAACGCCCTTGCCCATGTTTGCTCGTCCAGCTGTCAGTGGTGAAATGCACCCTGGCAGACAGATTTTTTCAGGGAACGGGTGATGTTGTCGGCAACATGCTGGTGTAGCGCAGGCACAGCTTTCTTAGAAAAGTAATGGAGACTGCCAACTGGTATTGGGGGATTGCGACGGCCATCAGCTCTCGGAAAGAGTCTGTATCCAACAGGCGGAAAGGCAGCATTTCCAAGGCCAACAGACGGAGATGGTGGAATTCAAGCTTTTACCTTTGCCATGTGTAGGAGGAAACATTCTTTTATGTGACCACAACTGCGGCTCCGAGGGCTGGCTGCTGTGCTGAGAGAGGGCGGAGTACGGAGTGCAGGACAAACTGCTGGACTGCGAGTGAGGTGCAGAAGGAGATGTTATGGTGGATTGAGAAAGATGTGTTGTGGTAGGTGGCACAAAATCAGCAGTCATGTCTACTACCATAACAGCTGACCGGCTCTCGCGCACCCCAACTATGATGGGTAAACAATTTTAGTTTCTGATCTGTGTTTGAAGACTTGGAATGGTGTCGGAGAAGGAAGAAGCAGCAGATGGGGGTTGATAAGACAGCCGGCGGTTGGCGAGGCCCGCTAGTCCGCATTATAACGTAGTGAGATTCCCACACGAAAGCATTAGTTGATCGCTCATGTGCCGGTTCATGCATGGCGTTATCAAATTATTGCAATTTTTGCCTCAAATGAGTTTTTCTTTGCAAATTTGACACATAACGTGTGTTGGGTCATCCTTTGCAGTCTCAAAGCAACACTCAGGCTAGACAACCCTTGCCACTCCTGCGAACTGCACACTCATGACGGGTGCTGGCCACAGCCAGATTTGGAGCGGAGGATGCGGTGCTTGTTGTGGTTGTATTGCTTCATGTCTGTGTGGGAAGCCACAACGTAACCTCATCTTCCTCCTCCTCCACCTCCTCTGCTGAGCTACTCGGCTGCCTGCCTCTGGGTTCACAAGTCAAGTGGGATCTACAGTCACCATCCTCCTGCCCTGACACCACAGTACAGTCCGCGTGCTCCTCTGGTATCGGAGTCTCATGAGGATCACCTCCACCCTTGGTGGTTAACGTCTTGTGACAAGGGTATGGATTCTGCTCGGACCCTACTTTGTCCGACCCCGGATGCAATATGAAAAAATTTGGGGCAGCGGTACAGATGGTTTACTCCTCTGGCTTCTGTGATTCTTTGGAGCAGACCTCTTAATCCATGAAATACAATGTGTGAACAGCTCTTCAGAATAGCCCATCTGAGGTTCCCCACAATCAGTTGAGCACTTGGAAAGTTTTGACACAGGGGGAAACAAGGGTGATTGGGGTGCCACCTCTGAGGATTGTACTGTGTATGATGTTAAGGTGGAGGAAGATGAGCAGAGGCCACTTGATGCAGCACTTGCCATCCATTAAAACACATGCTCTTTCTGAGCCTCATCTACAAGGCGCACCGCTGTGCGGCTGCCAAAGAAAGGGAGTTAAGTAGGCCGGCCAGTAACAGATGTTGTCAGTGGTCTTTGGATAGGACGTGACGGTGTTTGTTCAGTTGAGCTTTTATTCACATTAACACCTAACCCAGGTACACGTCGAACACCAAGCCTATTCCCCCTTCCACCATGACCTTGCTTTTTCCCATTCATGTTGTATGTAGCCTTCCCCTCTTGTAACCTGCTGCTTGACAACCTTAGGCCCATAGCTGTGAGTCACCTGTCACTAAATGAACAATCACTATTTATTTTCTTAGTGTGCCTGAACAACACTGTTATGCCTAACAATTTTTACATGGAAATCTAGCCTTCTATTTGTATCTGAAACATAGTTTTAGCACAAACGATTAGGAGTAGATAATGGGGCTTCCGATGACTGCCACAAAGTTTTTGCACAATCAACTTCGATGCTGGAAGATCGATTTCACACAGGGCAAGTTCACTTTCAGCACCAGTACTAGCGCAGGAGCGACCTTTCTGAACTGTGACACTGAGCAAATGGTGCCAGCAAAACAAGATGTCCACTTTTTCTATGGCCAGGGACATGTTACTTCGGCAACCAATCACAGGAGACCTTGTTTCATGACATTGTGGATGGTTTCTGAATACTGATTGGTTGCCAGAATCAACAACCATAAAGTCAAGTGAAAAAACAAACAAAAGTGTGCTGCTCCTGTAATCTTTTCAGACGCTCCTTTAACCTCTCCACACCCCTCCCGTCATCAAACACGTCCTCCCGTCACTCCCGCTCATCATACAGCACCACTATCCTAGCCAAAGTCATACAAAAGCATGAGAGGAAATGCGATCATTTACTAAACTGAGACCGACTTTTGCCGACTTTGAGTAAAAATGCTTGTGATACCAAACACAAATCCGAATGTGCTATGTACGTGCCGAATTTGAGATTGGCAAACATTTTCCGAACACGTTCGCTCTTCTTTAGTTGCAATGCTGCTAAAGAGTCTGTGCAGCCCTTGTACATAGCTGGCTGTGATGTTACAGAATTTGTGAAGCTCCTGTACATAGCTGGCTGTGATGTAGCAGAATTTGTAAAGCTCCTGTACATAGCTGGCTGTGATGTAGCAGAATTTATGAAGCTCCTGTATATAGCTGACTGTGATGTTACAGAATTTATGAAGCTCCTGTACATAGCTGGCTGTGATGTAGCAGAATTTGTGAAGCTCCTGTACATAGCTGGCTGTGATGTAGCAGAATTTATGAAGCTCCTGTACATAGCTGGCTGTGATGTTACAGAATTTGTAAAGCTCCTCTACATAGCTGGCTGTGATGTAGCAGAATTTATGAAGCTCCTGTCCTGACAGTTTGTTACAATGTATCAGTGCATCATGCATCGGTCTGGAGTCCAGGCTGTTTATTGTCAGGGATTTTATGTAATTTTTTAACACCATTGCTCCTTCATCCCATCACTCAGACCTTTCCTGTTTTGCACTCCCTGTGGTCAGTGATCAGCTGTAGGAGAGAGTAGAAATCCTCCGTCCGAGGGGCTGTTGTCAGGTTAGTTACGACATTGGAGCACAAATTGGGGATGTCTGAGTGATTGATGGCGGGGCCTCCCGATAGTCGCAGGCTGCGCTATTCTTTATATTACACATATTCAGCCTCAAATAGAAGCGTTTATAAATTGAATTATCTGGAACAATGAGTCCTTGTGCTGTGATTTCTCCACCACGTTCTGCCATGTAATGAGCAGTTTCCCGACACAATGTCATTACTGCACCCGTGTGCCACAGATGATTGTTCACGTCACAGCTTCCACAGCAATAATTTGTCGAGGTTTTAATTCTGAACTGACAACTGGAAATGCACAAAGAAATGTAATGAAGATCTATGGAGGCGATGACAGATCTGGTTCTGGCGTTACCTGTTAATACTGATGTTTGAGAAAATACATGTAGATATTCCATAATCTATACTGAATCCTCAATTATTTTTTTTCTTTTTATGCAGCGTTTACCAGGATTTCATGTAACATCAGGAATGGAGAAATCTAAGTCTGAAAATGACTCATTGATTGCTATGGAAGGAAGTAGTGGGCATGCTCAGCGACCTGTGCAGGGAGGCAGAGGGGTGAGATATCCACACTGCATATTAAAAGCTATAGGAGATTATAGTAAATGTGAAAAGTGCAGGTGTTACTGCACCATGGAGAAGACTGTATCCATCACCAAATTACTTGTGAGCGTGCTCTGCGTTATGTGCAGAGGTCACTGTGCAGAGAGAGGAAAGGAGGTGCTGGACTACATCTGACACTTAAATATTGTTTGCAGGAGGTTGGTGAGCATGTCATTTTAAGTGCAGGGAGGAGATGGACTGTATCTATACTGATCACTTCTACAAGTGAAGGGGCATATAGGGCCGGTTTGCTGTGGGCCACAACTGAACTCTTTGCCCTGAAACCCTTCCTCTATACAGGAGTCAGACAGGTGTAGGGTGTTGTGATGTGGGGTTCGTGCTTTACTCACTTGTAGTTTGAGAGTCCTCGTAACATCCCCGTTCATAGGACCGGATCCAGTTGCAGCTACAGATATGACAGGAGACGATAGGTCGGTTCAACAGATTCAGCTTTTCTGTGCAAAACTGATACAAGCAATTGCAGCATACATATTGAGACATAGTCCCTTTTTGGTGGTGTTCCCTTGGTCCTGTGTATTATCAGTCCTTGACTCCATTCTGCCCGACCTGACCCCTCCTCAACATCTTCTGTTGGTCCCAGGAGCTTCCTATCTGGCATAAAAGTTTTCTTGAATCCCATCATCCTTTCCTTTCACTGTGACCCGGCCGACATCTTCCTCATCAGGGACCAGGGAGACAGAGACATGACACTCAGAATCTCTTTCGGGCACTAGGCTCAAAACTATTCAGGCGTCCACATGAAGCTTGGGATCTGCCTTCTTATTGTTAGGAGTCTTGTACTGAAGGAACCCTTCCGCCTCTGCTACATCTGTTTTCTTAGAACCCGTTGACACAGTCATTATCTAGCACTTCTTGACTCTTCTCCACTCTGACTCTAACTCTTTCACTGACTAAAATAGAAAGTGCTTCTCCTAAAAACTAATCTAACCCCTCTGAACTGGTGGGCTAATCCAATGTATTTAACTATATGTTTTCCTGTGTAGTGCAAACTATAACCCTATGCTGGTAATGGTATCCCTAGTGTACAGACCTCCTCCATTCCCAGGGACGGCCTTGGGGGAAGCCTCTAAGAGAACAAGACATAAACGGCCATAAGGATAAAATATAACAACTTTTATCACACACAAATAAACAGTAAACATTCAGCACATAACCCTCTTGTTGCCACAATGTCTTCCAGCACCCCCCCTTACATGAGTGTGGTGAGCATGCTCTGTGACATGTGCAGAGGTCACTGTGCAGAGAGGAAGAAGCTGGACTGTTGCCATCACTGATTGACTTTTATGAGGGAGGGTTGTAGGCATGCTCTATTACATGTGTGGAGGGCATCGTGCAGAGACTGGGACAGAATATACAGTCATGGACAAAAGTTTTGAGAATGACACAAAT
>VIAB01004632.1:106027-117554 GCA_009801035.1 Oophaga pumilio | reverse complement strand
GAAAATCTCGGCTTATACACGAGTATATACGGTAAGTTCTTTAGATTGAAGTTCAAATTGAGCATTATCTGAACAGATGCGTTTAATTCGCAAAAATTGTCCAATAGGTATAACCTGAATTAAATTTCTTGGGTGGAAAGATCTGGCATGCAGCAATGAATTTGAGGCTGTTTTCTTGCGGAAAACTGTGGTAGACAAATTACTGTTCTTTGAAGCTAAAACAAAAATATCCAAAAATTCGATATTACGACCAAATTTATATGTCAAGTGAATATTGTATGGGTTCCTATTTAGAGCTTTCATTGTATTTTCTAATTCAGCAATGGGGCCAGAAAAAAATGCAGTCAGAAATGACGGCGGCAAGTTTTCAAGATGTAATAACCAATTTGGAGAAAGACATGGAAAAATGGGAAAAAACAATTAGCACTGATAAATTCAAAAAGTATGAGCGTGATAGCTCCGATTTCGCAAATGGTAGAATTTTCCGGTGGCAATTACAAAATGGCTCCAGAAAAAGAGGCTTCTCCAGAAGCTCCTCAGCCCAATCCATATCATCTGTCAGTGAAAGCGGTAGTCAAATTCAATAACCTGATGTCAGACCTAGAACTAGGCAATTTGGGAAAAGGAATCAATCTCGTCAGACCTCCAATAGGAACCATCGTGAAGATCATTTGAAGGTAATAAATTTGTCTCGGCATGATTTATCCACTGTACAGATATCTCTGTTACAAAAGGGGTTAACATTTTCACTTTCATCTCATTTAGATCCATTTACATTAATAAAGGATCTACATTTATTTTCGAGAAAATTAATTTTGCAGAAAATTCACTTTGAAACTGAAACATTTGATCTATTCCCAACTAAAGAAGAACAAGAAGCTTTAGCCAATTTACAATCATTGTTGGATGAACAAGAGTCTGAGGTGAGCCAATTTCCAAGTCAGTTGTTGGGCAAATCTAAGAAGTTTCCTCCCATGTCGTTAGTTCCAGCAGTAGATGTATTTACCAAAATGGTCTCCGCGGATATCATGTCATTGTCACGCAAACGTGGAGGAACATCTAATATCACTTATGAAGAAAGACAGGCCCTTGAAACAATGGAATCTTGGGATGATGTAGTGTTTAAGATGGCCGATAAGGGCGGGAACATCGTAATTTGGCCAAACTGTATGTATGTGACACAAGCTGAGAAATTGTTGAACAATGAGGTAGGCTATAAGCAATTAACTTTCAATCCTACCATAAAGTTTCAACAAGAATTGATTGATATTCTCCTTGTGGCCTTTGAACAATGCATCATCCCTAAGAAATTGGTGGAAATCTTTAAAAATTTAAAACCCAAATTGCCCACCTTCTATTTAATTCCAAAAATTCATAAAAATGTCTCTGATCCCCCTGGAAGGCCGATAGTGTCCGGCAATGACAGTCTTTGTGAAATCATTTGCGACATCATTGATTTTTTCTTGAAACCATTGGTACAAGAACTACCTTCTTACATACAGGATACAACAGCTGCTTTAAACCATTTAAATCACATACAGCTAAGTGACGAAATGATGCTAGTCACAGCAGATGTAGAAGCTTTGTATTCTTCTATAAGACATGAAGATGGGATTAGAGCAGTGCAATGGTTTCTTGAATCGAGCAATATTCCAAAACCTATGGCCAACTTACTGATTCAACTGTTGGAATTTGTTTTGAAACATAATGTTTTTACATTTAACAAAAAAATCTTTTTACAATTGCAGGGGACTGCGATGGGGGCCTCTTGTGCACCCTCGTATGCAAATTTATTCATGGGATTCTGGGAGCGTGAGATCTTTCAGAGTGACAATATATGGGGTATGGATCGAGTCCATAACTGGATTCGATTTATAGACGACATACTTTTTATTTGGGATGGCCCCATTGCTGAATTAGAAAATACAATGAAAACTCTAAACAGGAACCCATATAATATTCACTTGACATATAAATTTGGTCGTAATATTGAATTTTTGGATATTTTTGTTTCAGCTTCAAAGAACGGTAATTTGTCTACCACAGTTTTCCGCAAGAAAACAGCCTCAAATTCATTGCTGCATGCCAGATCTTTCCACCCAAGAAATTTAATTCAGGGTATATCTATTGGACAATTTTTGCAAATTAAACGCATCTGTTCGGATAATGCTCAATTTGAACTTCAATCTAAAGAACTCACTCAACGTTTTGAGGAGCGAGGATATAGCAATAAAAGCATCCGGAGGGGATACAATAAAGCAAAGGGAACAGCACAAGAAATGTTGCTGGTCAAATCTCAGAGAACCAACCCGGGCATTAACAAGGTGAGATTTATAACCCCTTTCCACAATCAGTGGGATGAGTTTAGAGATGTGATCAAAGAACACTGGAAAGTGTTGCTTACGGATCCAATTTTGGGTAAAGTCCTTGATCCGTATCCATCTTTGGTGGCAAAACGTGCGCCGACTATACGTGACAAGTTGGTACATAGCCATTTTGGTCACGAAAGATCCCATATCAGTGGTAATCCTGTTTTTTTCCCTTGTGGCCTTTGTAAGGCTTGTGCTAATTTGACCAAGAGTGATAAATTTAAAAATCATGACGGCTCTAAAACTTTTGAGATACGCAAACATATCACTTGTTCATCTAGAGCAGTAATTTACCAGGCTTCTTGCCCGTGTAATAAAATATATGTTGGGCTTACTACCCGGGAATTAAAGATCTGTACGCAGGAACATTTTTTAGACATAGAAAAAGCCAAGACTGCCACTGACGAAACGACTTTAAAAACACTTCCGAGACATTTCAGAAAATTTCACAACTGCAAATCACACTCATTGAAGATCAAGGGAATTGATATGCTCACTTTGGGTTTTAGAGGTGGGGATTTAGCTAGAGAACTGGCCAAACTTGAATGTAAGTGGATTTTTAGACTAGGTTCATTGAATACTCAGGGTCTGAATGAAAGCCCTGGTTTTGGGGCTTTTCTGTAGTGGCATATAACAATACTTCATTTTTTCACTCTCCTTTTCTGTGTGGATATATATGTTTTTATATATTTTTTAATGTATTTTTAGTACTTACTTGTTGTTTGTTTTCTTTTGTGAGCTCCTCCTTGGCCGTTGGGATGGAAATTTGGAGTGTGGAGATGATGATGGGCGGCGCAGGTTGTGAATCTGCCAATGGGTTTACTCCTTGAAGAGAAGAAAAATAACAAGAATTAAGGATTAAAAAACAACATCTATTCCCCTATTTGATGAAGAATATCTATATATTCCAAGATATATGTGAATTTGCATTTAGCAGCTTTCATATGTTATACATGAATTGTTTATTGTTTTATATATCTTGCGTAGATATTGAAATGGTTATCTTATGCATGTTCTAATATTGATATCAACATGAGCTAATATACACTTTTTGGAGTGCGTCTGCAATTTTGATTGTATAGATATTCCTATGTTGCAGTTATGGACATTTATATTATAACTTTTAGAACCATTAGGTGAGCAGAATTTCTTCAGCAAAAGGCCCGTTATATCACTATCTCCGTTATAGAGAGTAATGCGCATGCGCTGACTGTTGCCTTTTGCACCATGACGTGCGTGGCCTCTGGTACTATCACTGTCATTGTGAGTAGTGCGCATGCGCTGGTTGCTGCCCACCTCAGCATGACGTGCGCGGCCTTTAGCACTGATGACATCCGGTCCCATCACATGACTGATGATGGTGGTTCCGGTTGATTCACCGTGGCCGCTCCCGATTGCTATTTTGAAAATCGGCGGTGCACCAACAGCGCGTGCGCCAAATACACTTCCAGCTGGCGGTGATATTACAATTCTAGTCTTTGGCCGGATTGGATGGAGCTTCCTTTTTAACCTCACACATTCTCTGCCTCAGACACGCCCCCCGAAGAAGCTGGGCGAAACATGCACGTCGGGGCAGAGGAACGGAAGCTCCAACCATTCCTTTTTATGCTGCTGGGATCCAGGTAATGGCTCCGATAATCTCCATATTGACTTAGGAGCTTTACAGCTGTATCTTTGGTGTATGAACAAGTTAGCTACATATATTCTGGTTGTCCGAAGATTTATATAGGTCTTACGAGTCGGGAACTTAAGATTAGAGTTCGTGAACACTGCATAGATATAGATAAAGTGAAAACGGTTCAGGATATTACCTCATTGAAGACACTTCCCAAGCATTTTAGGAATTTTCATTCGTGCAATTCTAAATTGTTGTTGGTCAAAGGAATTGATGTAGTTGATCTGGGGATTCGGGGTGGTGATATCCAGAGGAGATTAGCAAAGAAAGAGTGTCAGTGGATCTATCGTTTGGGGACTTTGGCCCCTCAGGGCTTGAACGAAAGTTTTGGGTTCGGAGCATTCCTTTAAGATAATGATCAGATAATAATATAATGTTTTGGACATATGGTGACTCTTGTCATACATTGGTGGCAATTGTAGTAGTGGGGGTAGGGGATTTTTTATGGTTGTATTAATTGTAGTCAATTGTCTTTGTGTATTTACTAATTATTTTTTCAGTTTTTTAGTTTTTCAATAGCAATACTGTCCTTGAAATCGGGGCTATTTGGATGAATGGCATTTCTATTGTACCATTTATATGGGAAATAAAAGGAGAATATACCTTAAAGAAGACCAAGTTCCAATTTGTTGAATTAGATCGTTGTGACCAAGAAGATGACATAAGGATCCTGATTACATCGTCTGGACTTTTGCATTTTTGAAGATCTGAATACAGTTTTTTATTATTTTTTCTTTTTTCCTTTTCTTTTGATTGGTATAATTATGTATGTTTTCATTGTTATATTGTAATTGTTACATTGTAATATCCAAAAGAGTGTGGAAGATTCAAACTTATGGACGAGTTCATACTTACCAACCACTTGACATCAGGAGTGGTGCGCGTCTGCTGGCGGCTAAACCTGTTTGGGATTAGATGCGCGGCCATTTGGTGTTGGAGGATGTGCGTCCTGTGTGATGTCACATGGTTCCTCCCACGGCCGCGCCTCCTATCCTCCATTGGCTACACAGGGTGGTGTGCCGGCGCATGCGCCTTAAAGCCCTGTATCTCTTTCATTTATAATTGAGCTACAGACGGTTCTATATATTTCGTGGATTCTATGGTTATATGTCCCTGGTTGCATTGTTGTTTCAGACTTTATTACTGATTTTATAAATTTTGTTAATAAAAGTGTTATTTACTATATTTGGCATTCCTGTTCATTACCAAGATTTAGGTAAATGGTTGTGATTTATGAATTTTGAGGGATGTTGTTCTCCCAGTAAGTAGGGAGTTATTTTACAAATTGGACATAGCTGTGATAATATATTCTGGTTGTCAGATATTTATTGAGTATGACTGGGGTCAAAACTGATTATTGAGGGACATACCAGAGATATATTAGGTAGTCATTGTGCCCTGAAATAGGAATATATACTATAGTTAAGAATTGGTGATTTCCCGGGGATAATACCCATGTAGGTAAGCAATTATGTTTAGCGTGGCTATTTTTCACATGTGGCGGTTGTTGAAGCCTTACCATGCAGCTAAATTTATTATCTAAGGAAGCTTGTACCGTTCCTCTTTTATCCTGCACCTTTTTGATAAAGTTAATGTATTTATAATATGTTTGGAATTTTGATAAATAAAAGTGATTTTTTTCATCTATTTGATTTGCTCTTATTGTCTTGTCTTATCATAGACAGGATTTTGGGTGTTTATTGATCATTATTTAAAGCAGATACTTTTTTCAACAATTAAAGGCGTTTAGGGGAAATAGTGAATGATTGCTATGCTGCTCTATGGAAACTGTCTTGCTGAGCTGTCTGTGTCTTGATTGACAGCTTGGTTGTCCAATACGGTGATGGGCTTGTTTAGCTGATGGCGCCTTGATTGACAGCTTAGCTGTCCAATTTGTGTATGAGGTATGCTGGACTTTCTTCAGGTGTTCAGTGTTCTGGTAATCGCATAGCTACTTAACTGAGCTGTCTGCCCCTGATCCCTGCCAGACATAGTTTGTGCTTATCAGTGAGTGTTGACCTGATTCTGTTGCCCTGAGTTCTGATCTTCTGCTGCCTGACCTTTTGGATCGTGTTCTGACTATCCCTTTGTCTTGTCCTTCAGCTTTTGATCCGCTTTCTCTTGTTATTGACACTGGACTGTGACCTGGCTTAAACCTTCTTCTTTTCCATTGGTTATCTATGTACTCTTTCGGTATTGACCCCACAATATCTGACACTTCTGCCTCATGGCCTGTCCGTGAGTAGTGACTAGCATCACACCTGGATCTTCTGATCCCTGGGTAAGATGGATTCTCAGTATTATTGTCTAAGTTAAATTGATGATGTGGATATACTGTACTTTTACCATTGTGATATGACTGTTAAGGGATTCGTGATTTGCCCATTACCTATACTTGCATAATTTTTCTATATATACAAATTATTATCAGTGGTTGTTATCTATCTGTCTTTTACCATGGATTTAAATACAATTGTCATTTTTGTAATAATATTGCTTACTTTTTAACCATTTAAACTCCAATCATCCTGCTTTTCTAATGTCTTTTTTGGAGTGGTTTTCATATTGATTTTTTTAATGAATTTTTTGGACCACATATTTCCGGACTATTCACAACATTATGCATTTGAGTCTTTTCTTTTTTCGAATAAAATGAGCATGCTTGAGAGGCAGAGTCTTTTTAGCAGCAAAGATGGTCAGAGGTTCACCCATCTAAAATTTGTGTAAGAACTTCAGAAAAATACAAACTATACTGAATGTGCTCGTACATGTAATGCGAAAAAAATGGACACAAATAGAGGGCTCATAAACCATCCATTACTTTAACTGAAGGGAAGTACAAATAATTACATAAACCAGTGAATACAAAGGGTGAATAAATTGCAATGCTATCTCTGTTTTGCGATGGGTAGGAACGAATGAAGGTTGAACCAAATAAATTAAACCTTCTTATCTTCACCAGTCGAGTGTAGCATTGCCCATAAGAATATCATTGGTCCAGAATATTTAAAAGGAATAACAGTCCAGACGCTTTGACCAGTAGCGTGAAATTGGACTTTTCCTGGTTTGAACAACCACTCCTGGTTGGTGATATCACACAAACTACAAAAGGTTCTGAAGTTATAGCATTTTTTTTTATCTTTTAATAGCATTAATGACTTATTATGTCATGCTTCATAAACCATTAATACCATAGATTAATGTATTCAACCTTTGTTGGCTGGACACATAACAATGTTTTCAATTTTTTTTAGTTTTTTAATGGTTATTTGTTCTGCTCTAGTTAAATTACTGCAGTATTTTTTTTTTTCATTTTTACCATACAAATATCTCATATTACTAAATTCTGGAAGGTATTAAAAGGTTTGAAGTATTCATTGATAGGGTTACATTTTCATCTGTCTTTCAAAGTAGTTTGAATGAGTTTTGGTTCACTTCTGTCGGTATTGACCTCTTGTTTACTTTCCCTATAAGAATTATATTTTTTCTTAATATGATATATTTTTGAGGGCTAAATTTCTGATACATTTCTTGACAACTATAAAAGAATCAAAATCTATAAAGTGTAGTGGTAACAAACTTCAATCCTGTTAGTTAGAGAATATTGGTTGAGGATGAAGATTTTTTGCCCCATATCTATTTAACAATATTTTATTCTTTTCTTTTCTTTTAGAAAAATACGAGTTTTCCACCTCTACATCCTATATTGAACTTTTTCGGATTCCTAATTTTAAAAAAAGTTTGGTTTTTGTTTCTGTTATTGATGTATTTCCTTTCCATATATTAATCTGTTTTTTTAGTTTTATATGAATTAGTTTGTATTTCTCTCCATGAAATGGGTTCACTCAAAAATGATATACGTTTTTATTTATTGCTTCTGATTATGATCTGTTATTTCTTCTAATATTTTATATCTGTTTTCTGTCACAATTGGTGTTGTGTTATTAGGTTATACAATGGTACCTGTAGGGATTAATGGTATATTGGGCATTAACCCCTTCCCGACATACACCATACATATACTGATCTGCGGTAGCTGTGTTCCCGCAAAGAGATGTATATGTATGGCTCCGCAATCGCGAGGACTCACGCTGAGTGCTGCAGTGATCAGGTCATCAAGTACAGGTGTCAGCTCTATGGGAGAGTTGACACCCTGAAGCAATGCCCATGATCCGTGCTAGTACTGATCGTGGGTGTTTAACCCTTCTGATGCTTCTGTCAATAGTGGCAGCAACATTCGCAGGGTATTGCACAGGGAGGGGGCTCCCTGTGTGCTTCTATCAGCACAATGTGATGCAATCGCATTGTGCTGATGGTTTCCATGGTGACCCCCAGCCGCAAGATGGCCGCAGAGTCCCTCAGGGAAGGTGGCTTGTCAGTACCTGCTTAAAGCAGGAGCTGACACGCCTCCTTCTCTGCCTGTCAGAAGCTGATCTGATGCTTTACAATGCAGAAGCATTGCAGAGTATTAGATCAGCGATCTGTCACTGTACAGTGATGTCCCATCCTGGGACAATGTAAAAAAGTTAAAAAAAAGTTATTAAAAAGTGTAAAAATATTTTTAAAAAATCCCCAAATAAAGAACAAAAAAGAAGAAAAAATATTATTCCAATAAATACATTTATTTATGTAAAAAAGAAAATAAGCAAAATAAATACATATATTTGGTATTGCTGCTTTTGGTTTTGCTGTTCTGGCAACTCAGGGGCTCTGCCAATGTGACATGGCACTCTCAAACCAGTGAAGAAAATCTGCACTGTAATATGCCGCAACTTACCTTCTGTGCTTTGCACTGTGCCTCAAAATATAAAACACGTATTGAACACAGCAATAGATGTATATCACTAATTATATAAAAATGGTAATGAGTCTAATACTCAGTGAGTGATATATATATCTGCTGTATCAGGGAGAATGGCAGACCATTTGGGAATAAGTGTAAAACCATAGAAGAAAAGTACCGAAAAAAGGTCAGAGAACAATAGGACAATTGGTGTCCGAGATCTCCATCTGCGCATGCCCCTGCAGCCATTTTCCCAGCGTTCACCGCACAGTAAAGCATGTAAGTGCGGGGGCTCTGGGTTTTCATAAAATGTCGGCAGAGCCCCCGCACCACCGAACACCTGCAGCAGCACATATCTGAACACCCCCTCATTCCAGCCTGTGGCCTGCAGCAACGCTCCACTCTTGCCTCCTCCAACAGAGACCATGGGACCCCGCTTCACCTCAGCCACCACCCTCGATAAGCAATAAGATGCATGGATTATAAGAAGCACCACCATTTTATTTACAAAAGTTTTTTTCCTATTTTTCTCCTCAAAATTTGGGTTGCGTCTCATAATCCGTTATGTTTTCTAATTCACAAAATATGGTAAATGTTTATTTTTTCCTTCCACATTCCATTAATCCATGTAAAACACCTGAAGGGTTAAAAAACTTATTGAATGTGGTTTTGAGCACCTTGAGAGGTTCAATTTTTAGAGTGGTGTCACTTTTGGGTATTTTCTTTCATATAGGCCCCTCAAAAGTCACTTCAAATATGATGTGGTCCCTAAAAAAATATTTTTTGTAAATTTTGCTGTAAAAATTAGAAATTGCTAGTTAACTTTTAACCTATATAACTTCCTAATAAAAAAAAATGTTTAAAAAATTGTGCTGATGTAAATTAGACATGTGGGAAATGTTATTTATTAACTATTTTGTGTGACATAACTCTCTGATTTAAGAGCATAACAATTTCAAGTTTGAATATTGCAAAATGTTCTAAATTTTCGCCAAATTACTGATTTTTTCACAAATAAATGTAAGTCATATCACAATTTTTTTACAGCTTTTATGAAGTACAATATGCCACAAAAATATCTCAGAATCAGTGGGATCTATTGATGCACTCCAGAGTTATGACTTCATAAATAGACAGTAGTCAGAAATGAAAAAATTGGCCTTGTCAGGAAGCTAAAAACAGGCTTTGGGATGAAGAGGTTAAATGGGGGGTCATAAAAATGTTCCTCCATAATATCATCAAAAGGTTCAGAGATTCTGGACAAATCTATGTGTTCATGGGACAAGGTTAGTGGTCAGAATTGGATCATCTTGAACTTTGAGCCCTCAGGCAGCACAGCAATATAGACTGGCATGATTTAGTCATGGAAATGAGTTCATCAGAAGAGGAATAGCTCCTGAAATAATTGTCTGTGATCATAGTTCGCTGTCCAAATCACAAATGCAAGTTAAAGCTCTGACATGCAAAAAAGAAGCCATATATCAACACAATCCAGAAACGCAGCCTCTTCTCAGCCCTAAAGCTCATTTAAAATGAAATGAGTCAAAACCATGAGCAACATTTCCAATTGACTCAAGAGGAGAAGGACTGTCCAGCTTATTACAGTGCATAGTTCAAAAGCTGGCATTTTTGATGGTATGGATTTGCATTACTGTCTATGGCATGGGCAGCTTACACATCTTGAAAAGCACTATGGATGCTGAGCGTTATACAGATGCTTTAAAACCACATATGTGCCCATCCATACTATGTCTCTTTCAGGGAAGGCCTTACACATTTGTGAAAGACAATAACAAATCACATACGGTACTTCATCCATCACAACAAAGTTTGGGTGATAAATTGACCCACCTGCTGCCAGATTGTTCATGAATATAAAACATTTGACAAATTCTAAAATGAAAAAAAAAGGCAAAGAAGATCCAGAAGTATTGAGCAGTCAGAATCCAAAATCAGACAAAACTGTGACAACATAGCTCTTTCAAAACTTCAGAAATTGATCTCCTCCTTTTCTGGACTTTTATCCATTGCCAACATTCAGCGTACATGTACGGTACAAGTCAGTATCGAGAGTATTGAGCAGGCTCATGGTGTGAGCCCTTCCCATACCTGGCAGATTATGGCTGTGAAAAACATCCTGAACCTGCTTCAAAAAAGCTGTAGGTGAAGCAGAATGAGTCCCAAAACTGTTAACCAAACTCTGACAGCAACGTTAACAACATGCCAGAATAGGGGTGCAGATGGGTTACTATGGCAGCTGGAAGTCTGTTGAAGACCTCTTTGCCTGTGATCATGGAGCTTCTTTGAAACCCAGCCTGATGCTGAGCTCTAAATGAGACCATGATTTTTACTATATGCTGCAATATTGAAGTATTGCTTTATATAGCACGAGCGTTTAGACGATCACAGATTCATGTCTCCTAAAGTGACTAACAAATATAGATAACAGTAAAACAAAGTTTTGAAAAGTATGAAAAAAAATTCCAAATATTTTAAGTCTTCAGGCTCCGGACATGTAAATCAGGTAATTTCTCTATTTGTGTTAACCCCTTTCTGCCATTGGACGTACTATCCCGTCCATGGTACCTGGGCCCGTATGACCATAGATGGGATAGAATGTCCCAGGAGATTGGACGTGCTCCCGGGGGAGCGCGTCCGATTGCGGCCAAGTGTCAGCTGATTATCACAGCTGACACCCGG
>VIAB01004632.1:0-15983 GCA_009801035.1 Oophaga pumilio | reverse complement strand
AAAAATAAAAATAAAAATAAAAAATCAGGAGGGTAGGTACTTACTGTACCTTGAGCAGAGAGGGGAAAAAATAGAGAGGTCATATTGCCTGTAATATGAGAAAGGAAGGAAAAGGTAAATAACAGAGGTCATCATGTCAAACATAAACCCATAATTGCATTAGTCTACATAAACCATAACATAAGCCGTGATACAGAGCTTGTAGATAAATATAAGAACATACCATTTAATAATCAAGCAGGAAAACCTAAATTTCAAAATGATATTATTTGAATACCAAATCAAGTTCCCTGTTGTGTCCCTTTGGCATTAGGGTTTGTAGAGTGTATATCCAAAAGGACTCTCTCTGTTTGAGCAATTTAATGTGGTTGCAGCCCCGTCGCAGTTTTGTGATCTGCTCTATGACCTGAAAGCATAGTTGCGAAACCGAGTGGCAAGCAGATATGAAATGTTGGGGAAGAGGGAGCCAAGATTTTTTCCAGCGTATTGTTGATTTGTGACTCGCGATTTGATCACGGATATGCTGTGTCGTTTCACCGACGTAGAGTAGGTCACACGGGCACTTTATTACATAAATAACATAGTTAGATTCACATTTGAAGAATCCCTTGATATTGTAACGTTTTCCAGAGTGAGGATGGACAATTTCTCTGGATTTGATAACATTAGAACAGCATGCACATCCCAAACAAGGAAAAGTGCAATTTCTCTCTGTATTGAGGAAAGTCTGTTTGGGAACTTTAGTAAAGCTGCCCAGGTCAGCCTTAACTACTCAGTCCCTGTTGTTAATAGGTCTTCTTTTACACATCAGGGGAGGTACCTTAAAGGCTTCAATGTGTGGGTACAAGCGTGTAAGGATAGACCAAAGCTTACAAATGATGTCATAGATCTTTGGCATGACGGGGTGGTGAGTATGGATAAAGGGAACGTGTTCAGGTTTTAGTTTGGGAGTTTGATGAAGGGCAGGTTCAAGGGCCATCACTTTTTCTTTATCGAGAAGGGATTACGGATATTGCTGTGCAATAAATTTATTAGACATCTTATCAAGGCGACCAGGTAGAAGATTTGGGATAGAGACTAGTCATGTGACGCATTTAAATTGAGATTGGGGTAAATTGTGTTTAACGGAAGATTGATGACAACTAGTGTAATGAAGTAAACAGTTAGAATCGGTCGGTTTATTGAAAATGTCTGTGGAGAGACACCTGTTAGGTTCCTTGATAACCATAGTGTCGAGAAAATAAATCTGAGTTAGGTTCCAGTTGAGTGTAAACTGAAATTCCAGTCTAATTGAGTTTAGATATTCAGTGAAACAAGTTTGGGAGTCAGGAGGGCCTGTCCAAGGACAAAAAATGTCATCTATATAGCGAAGCCAACACATACTATGGGTTTTAAAGATGGCATTCTCGTAGACATGAGTGCACTCAAAGGCGTACATGTAAATGTTTGCATTTGCGGCTTGCCACTTTCAATAAAAATGTAAAAAAAACTTTCTCCTTACCTGGCCGCGTTCCAGTGGCGATGTTCACTCCAAGCATTTCAACCGCGGACTCTCCGGTGAATGACAATGACGTCATACGTCATATGCCGGCGACGTGTGTGCTGATGTCAGCTGCCAGCCTCTGATTGGCTGGCAGTTTTTAACTATTGCCGTGCGGGTCCGCACGGCAATAGAGTTTAACTGGACCTGCATCTCGGATGCAGGTTCAATTACTGCACCAGCAGAATCCTGCCGCTGGGCCCGGTGAGCAGAAGAGACAGGGCCTGATGCGGGCCCCCTCTGCTCATCAGCTCTCATATGCCAGTCAGGCAGTAATGCCCTGATGGTGACCCTGGCAGTCCACAAGGTCAGAAAGGAAGCCACGGTCAGGTGGACAATAAACAACATTGGCTGTGTCATGGCTGTGGACGGGATTTCTTGTCCCGTCCTCTCAGGGTTAATTTGGTATGGCCTCCTTTTGGATTAGGGAGGGCTATATATACTCGCTGGGATTCCTTGTCAGTGATACATTTGTTCTTGGCTGTGTGACCCCCTGGTGTGCTTGTATACTGTTTTGTCCAATTGCCTCTCAGTGTATGACCCGGTCTGTTTTCTCGTTCTGTGCCTTGCTTTGTGACTCTGTTATTACTGTCTATTCCGGCTCTGACCTTTGGCTTGTTTACTCTGACTTCCCACCCGTTTGCCCCATTTGTTCTGTATCACTATCTTCGGCTTCCTGACATTTAGCTACGTCTTGACCACTCTCTGTGTTTAACCCTTTTGCACTTTTGACTTTGGCATGTTCTGACTACTCTCCGGCATCGCCAGTCACAGCCGCTACTCTGCGCCTGACTCCGCCCCCGGCAACTCCCCCGGTGGTCACGTGCTTCAGGTCCTGCTCTGCTGCAGGTAAGCTCACCGCAGCTCTCCTCTCACACTCCCTGACCCCTTGGTATTTGTGCGCAGACTCCTGCTGCAAGTCTGTAGCAGGGGTCCTGATAGGCTGCAGGTAGAGAGCCACTATGCTCCAAAAGAACATTGCTGTCCGTTCGTTCGCAGATTGCTAAAGATCACTTGGACAAGCCAAAAGGCAATAGGAACATTGTTTTTTTCTGTTTGATTAAATTAGAAACGTTATGTTAGTATAAAGAAGAACGCTGCATTACAGTATAAAAACCACATACTAACAATCATGACGGCTTTTCTATAATTCGGGGTGACACAGCATTTTATTTGATTTTTATCTCCCTGAATTCTGGCAGCAATTATGTTTTAAACTTACTTAATAAGGGAAATAATATTACACACTTGCTAAAAAAAATGAGTTACTGTATATACCTTGTGAAAATCATTGAGCTCCACTGATTCTGCTACTCTTTTCCATTTTGTACTTTGTCACTACATTGTAGAGATATTCACATGTGTCTCTTCTGGAGCATGCTATATACTATATATACTTTGCTTTGCAGATGAACTGTTCGCTACATCATAGTCTTCTCTGGGGGTGTGTGTTTTCACCCCTCTCTTCCAGTTGTTGCCAGTCACAGCTCTGTTGCTGATCTAGCAGTCTATCAGTGTCAAAAACTGTTGAGCTGTGATTGGCAGCGTTTGTGAGGGAGGTTAAAAAGCATACACATCCTTAGAAGTCTCGAAAGAAATGTCCAGTTGGACTGCAAAGTAGAGATTTCACACAGTGTGCTCCAGAATAAATGTGAATTTTTTCTACAATGGAGCGACACAAAACAACACGGAAAACAGCTGCAGAATCAGGGAAGCTAAGGAATTTTTACAATAACAATTAATAACAAAGGGAAAAGCTTTTTATGTACAGCTACAAAATTAGTTAAATACGTATGAAAACCCTGTTATGACTCCAAGCATAAAAATTAAAACAACACAAGCACAAACTATACTCCAAGGATGACTCTATATTTTATTGCTACAACTGGAACACTGTAGGTTCTTGGTTGATCGTATTTTCAGTATTGGTAGAAAACACTGACCGCACTCGGACAACGCAAGCACCCATGTTAGCCAATTTGGCTGTTCAGATAACCATTTTTTTTCACATGGACCGAATATCCTCCTGGGAAAAACTGTAGCTTGAACAAGTCTCTTCAGCATTACAGATGAGACTCGTCTATTCAAGTCTGTGGGTGCACATAGAAAATCAGATGTCATACTGATCAACCGTATAGCATCTGATGTTTGTGGGTATATTGCAATCCTTAACTTAGGAAACTGTTATTAGTTTTCTAAATTTTAGTAACTGCTAATGTATAAAATTGGATGACAAATGGAGGGCAATAAAGGTGAAAAATTGTCTTTTTCTGACTGAATATCGGATGATTTTATGCTCATGAGAACTTAGCCTAAACGATATGAAGCTAAAGACACTCCTCAACATTGAGATTGCAACACCAAGAAGGAAAAGTGGTAGAATTATGGAAATCATAGAATTAACAGACATATTTATAGACCTATCCATGATATGCAAATGTCGAAATTTGAGGTCTATCCTCTTTAGCGATGAGTCCCGCATTTGGACACAATGAACTGGAAATTGGTCTGGGCAACACTATAAAGAGTCCTTCATGAGGGAACTTCACACTGGTCCTACTTGTGGGTCTATAGTGTGGCATAATGTACGGCAGCTGGAACACTCTAGTCTCCATTATAAGTAAACTAGCAAGTAACATTTTTTCTGCTTAGTTTTAAATGGAATCTGAGAAAATAATAATTTGTATATGTATGTATGGGTTCATACCACTGTGCATGAGACCTCACTAATTTACACATAGAACAAGTTGTGTGTATTATTGGGAAATTCAGTTAAAGGCGTGGTCTGGTGTGAACAAGTTGTCATGTATCCATAGAATATGTGACTACTGGTTGATTGGTGGGGATTTGACAGCTGACACCTGCACTGGTTAAAAAAACAGGTGAACTTTTATCTCCATTAGAATGGAGTGGCAGTGCACATACTCCATCTGCTCTCCATTCATTCCCTAAGGGGCTGCCAAGCATTGCGCTTGTCTTTTTCTTGTAACCTCGGAAAGAAAGAATGGAACAATGTCCTCATTGAAGTCTGTACAATTGGTGCAGGTCCCTGTGGTCGGACATCGACTAATCGGAAAGTTATCACATTTCCAGTCTGATCCAAATTTAATGTATCAAGCACAAATCCAGTTGCCAGCGAAAATATGAACAATCCAATTAACATATACATTTTCTTTTGTAACACTGTATGTACATATTCTAAGCTATTGTGTTCTATTACACATATATTGAGCACCCACATTTCCAAATTCAAATGTTCTTCTTTTCTACTTTAAATAAATATATGTATACATCCTATATAATTATGGCGTTCATAGATAGATAGATAGATAACATCGTACGGAAACGCTAAACTTCGAGGATGGCTCTATATTTCATTTAGGAATGACTAACACTTATATGAGATCCCTGTTTGCCTGAGGGATCCAAAAACTAAATATTTTGACCTTGAGATCAAATATTCCATGCATATTTTATTAGAGAGTATTTTTGTGCCTTCCCAGAAATGATTGTTCTACCAGCATAACTCGTATAGCCCTACAGTCTAACTACACAAAAATAAATTAGTAGCACAAAATATAGGGGTGTGAAGAAGATTATTTTCTGCTGATGCTGGACTCTTGTAAGCTGCTGCAATCATCCATCATAGAATGAAAATTATGGGTCTGTTGCACAAAGGAATTCCCGATTGACTATTGACAGGGTCATGTAGGTAAATGCAGCCTGTGGCAATAGCTTGTTCAATGGGTGAATATATGACATATACCTTTATATCATACTTTGCTGCACACAGTCAATTGTAAAATGTACACATTAAATTAATTTTATTTGATGTTTTATAAAGTGTTTAATACTTCTGTCAACCTTTTTCAAGGTTGATAGTAGGGAAAAGTGCAGCTCTGCTCAATAATCAGAGGTGACCTCATCCTTAGTTTTTACAGCTGTTATTTGTATTTTCAAAAGCACATCTATCTATCTATCTATCTATCTAATTATATACATATTCATGTATACATATTTATATATATTTTCTGTATATATACAGTGTGGGCAAAAATAGAGGTGTTAATAGTTCATTTTAATTAACTAACAAAATGCAAAATTAATGAACGAATCAGAGATTTAACTAATGAAGACTTTAGTCTTAGAGAGGATTGGCATTAGGTTTAGGTCCTGGAAAACGAGAATCGAATCGCCTTAACATGGCTTCCAGGTACACATGAATTGGCCAATTTATGCCATAAGCATTCTCAATTTTTCATATTTCTATTGCAGTAATGCAATTCAATTTTCATATTTCATATTTGCATGCTATGGCGCTACAGAGTGTTGCCTTATTTGTTTGAGTGTATATGAGTTGGTGACTCTAGGTAAGCACCTGTTCACACTTGTGTTAGGATGTGATGGTCAGTTTTTTGAAATTTGTATTCATTGGCCTTCTGACTGAGCACTCTACCTCTTAGCCGCAGGCGTTTTTAATCACAGCAGGGCCACTACCCCTCCACAGAGATATAGATTTCAGGCTAAGAGAGGATTCACATTAGGTTCCCATACAGATGAAGACTAGTCTTATAGAGGATTGGCATTAGGTTTAGGTCCTCGAAAACGAAAATCACCTTAACATGGCTTCCAGGTACACATGAATTGGCCAACTTATGCACTAAGCATTCTCAATTTTTCATATTTCTAATGCAGTAATGCAATTCAATTTTCATATTTCATATTTGCATGCTATGGCGCTACAGAGTGCTGCCTTACTTATTTCAGAAATTTAACTCACATAAATATTTGGCATGATCTCTAGTGATGAGCGAGCATGCTCCCCACTACTTGGCACTTGTCCGAGCATCTCATTGCTCAGAGCTCGCAGAGTATTTCCGGGGTTGCTTGGCAGGAGCTCTAGTCCCTGCCCTGCATGTTTGGTGCTCTTTAGAGAGCCAATGAACATGCAGGGATTGTCTGCCACACACTGTAAAGCTGCAGCCAAGTTGGTTGTGGCATTACAGTGATTGGCTGGCTGCATGTTCAGTTATATATATTTTTGCCAAGAGGCATTAGATCATTGTATGATTTTTGGAGGTGCTGTCCTCTCTCTTTTTTGAGCATATTGCATGTTTAGTCCTTTTTTTCTTTGGATGTGCACTCCTCCCATTTACACAGGTGATTTTGATTAGCAGGAGACTGCAAAGTAAGGGTCTAGCCCATTTTTGCTCTCTCTGAAGAGCTGGAGGAAGGTGAGTTTCAGTACTCCTTTCATATGGTGTGGGCGCTGTGAGGCGGCCATTTTTGCTGTGGTTTTGTGCTGGTGGGGCGGCGCAGTCTAGGGTTATGGGGACTCAGTCTTGCAGCATGGGCGCTGGGGGGCACCAGGCCGTCTGCCCTGCTGGTGCATTACCGCTGTGACGGTGGTCGGCTCCGCTCCGTTAGTGCGGTAGGACCCGCTACCAGGTTTGCCATGACGTGACAGTGGCCTTCATACAGTCTGATCAGAATGTTAAACTAAGAATCTCATGTTTAGTTATATATATTTTTGCCGAGAGGCATTAGATGATTGTTTGATTTTTGGAGGTGCTGTGCTCTCTTTTTTGAGCATGTAGCATTACAGTGATTGGCTGGCCGCACAGCCTCATCAGGTCTATATCAGACCTGGCGCCGCCATGCTCATCACAGTTTGCTCGGGAATCAGGCAGTGTAGGGAGAGTAGCTGCTTAGCTAGGGAGAGATTTGCTTGGTTCTTACTTAGTGTAGGTATACCATATATAATACACATATCCATCTCAACTAACAGTCTTTCTGAGGACTAATAAAGCTGCATATATATCAGTGGCAGGCAGGCAGTGTATGTGGCAGACTGCAGTGCATATAGCAAGAGGGTCCATTCCAGTTGTGTCTGCTGCTGCTATTACAGATGTTTCTAGACATAGCCCCAGGTATCAGAGACCAGGAATAAATTTTTTTATCTTAATCCTGATTATTTGCTTAAAAGGCAATCCAGAGAACACCGTTTTTCTGTTCCACTTGCTTGTTGGCACTGCAGAATACAGCCAGATCCTTTCCATATTACAGCACTAAAAATCCAGCTATTTTTTAACTGTGGTTTGTCTGTCACATGGATCACATATCAGTGCACTCAAAATTCTGCCATTTCTGGCCTTTATTTAAATTTTGTTGCAGTGTGTTAGTGAAGTTATTGACACCGGTTTGATAGTAAAAATAGTTACCTACAGGCCAGCTATTTTAAACTGGGGTTTGTCCATCACACAGATCACATATGAGCGCGCTCAAAATTCTGCCATTTCTGGCCTCCATTTAAATTTTTCTGCAGTGTGTTAACAAAGTTATTGACACCAGTTTGCTGTTAAAAATAGTTACCTACAAGCCAGTTATTTAAAACTGAGGTTTTCCATCACACGGATCACATATAAGTTAGCTCCAAATTCAGCCATTTGTAGTGAATGTGGTGTGGAAAATACTGTCTTTCATTTAAAATGGGCAAGGAATGTGGCAAGGAAAGGGGAAGTGGACATGATGGTGATGGTGCTTGCAGAGTCCGAGGCCAAGGCTGTGGGCAAGCTAAAATTGTGCCACAATAAACACCCACATCTACTCGCCCGACCTTCCTGTCCCATTTACTAGGACACCGCAGCAGCACACCACTATTAAACCCAGAGCAGTGTCAAAAGGTTGTTGGTTGGATAGCAGATAATGCTTCCAGTCACTTTGCCACCACTACCACCACCCTGTCTTCCACACGGTTAAGTCTCAGTAGCCATGAGTCTGGACCAAATATTCCTCACCCTGATCCTCCTTCCTCTCACCATGCCGAGTGCCTGGAGACAACTGATCCCACACTTGGACACTCCGAAGAGCTGTTCACTTTTCCATTTATAGATTCAGGCCTCTTGACCAGTTCACTTGAAGAGGGGCAAGAGGAGATCGCATGTACCGATGCCCAAATATTTGAGCAGCCACGGTCACACAAAGGTGACGGTGGGAACATGTCACATCAGGAGGGCGATGATGCGACACAATTGCCAGAAAGTCAGGAGGAGGTCGGGTGCAGAAGTGGAAGACGAGGTGGTGGATGATATAGTAACTGACCCAACCTGGCAGGAGGACATACAAAGCGAGGACAGCAGCACACAGGGGGAGGGAGGCGTAGCACCCCAACAGGCAGGAATAAGCAGTGTGGTGAACATAGACAGAAAGTGGGCAACCGTTCCCCGTAAACACGACGGAAGTTGCCAGTACAACTGTTAGGTCTTCCCGAGTCCAGTTGTTTTTTAAAGACTCTGACGATAACCCCAAAAAGGCCATTTGCACAACCTGCCAGGCCAGCATTAGCAGGGGTAGCAAAACTACCAGCTTGATCACGACCAGCATAATCAGGCACTTGGCAGCAAAGTACCCCACTTCGTGGGCCGAATGCCAGGGTCCAAGGACATTGTCTGCGGGTGACACCACTTCTTCCGCTGTTGTGCGTGCAAGCCAATTCCCTGACATGGTGCATGCGAAGATGCCTCCTGCCCTGCACCTGTCATTGCACACACTCAACTAGTACCATCAGCAAGCACGTCCACATCCTTGTTACAGCACAGCGTTCAGTTGTCCATACCCCAGTCCTTGGAATGCAAGCGCAAATACGCATCCAATGCCCCACAGGCCACACTACTAAATTCACACATTTCATGACTGCTTGCACTCGAAATGTTGCTTTTTACACTCGTGGAGACGGAAGCTTTCCACAACCTTATGGCGGCGGCCATCCCTCGGTACTCAGTCCCCAGCCGCCACTGTTTCTCCCATGTGCCGACCCTGCATTACACAAACACGTGTCCCACAACATTAGCTGTTCCCTAGACAATGCAGTTACTGGGAAAGTCCACCTAACCACAAACACGTGGACAAGTGCTTGTGGGCAGGGATGGTACATCTCGCCGACAGCACACTGGGTTAACATAGTGGAAGCCAGGACCCAGTCGGACCTTGGGATGGAACATGTCCTCCTGACGCCAATGATTGCGTGCCCTAGGTCAATCAGGGTTTCCGCCAAAGTCTACAGCTCCTGCATCTCATCCTCCTCCTCCTTCTTCTACTCCTCTTCAGCCTCCATCTCTGAAATGACCATATCAGTCACAAGCTGGAAGCACTGCAGCACTGCCTCAGCCTAGGGGCAACAGACTGTGCTGAAGCTAATATGCTTAGGTGACAAACCTCACAATGCTGAAGAGTTGTGGACAGCTATGAAAGAGCAGGCAGATCTGTGGCTGACACCACTGAACCTACAGCCAGGCATGGTCGTGTGTGACAATGGCTAGAACCTGGTGGAGGCTCTGAGGCGAGGTGAGTTCAAACACTTACCATGCCTGGCCCATGTGCCAGTGGTTTCTCAAAAGCTAGCCTTAGCTGCCGGATCTGCTTGTCAAAGTACGCCGCCTGTGTGCCGATTTTAGAAAGTCAGCAACAGCTTCTGCTGCCCTTGCTGTGCTTCAGCAGCATTTGCATCTTCTTGCTCACCGACTGGTGTGTCCCCATGCATTGGAACTCTACACTGCAGATGTTGGGAAGGATTTGTGAGCAGAAGAGGGCAGTTGTTGAATACCAGCATGAACAAGGCCGTCAGTATTCAGTTCAGACTCCACACATAATACCTCAGGAGTGGACATGGATGTCAGACATATGTACCAAAACTTTGAGGACTCCAAAAAGATGGTGAGCGGCGATGACGCCATAATTAGCTTCACCATCCAACTTCTCTGCCTTCTGAAACGCTCTCTCTCTCACAATCAAACAGTATGCATTGCAGGCGGAGCACGATGAGATGGAGCAAGGAAAATTTTGGGTGACAGTCATTATTGGTTGGTGACACTTCTAGACCCACGCTACAAGGATAACTTTCTATTTCTTATTCCCAAGGCGGACAGGTCTACTAAGATGGGGCAGAATCAGAAGGCCTTTGTTGCAGAATTATTTAAAAAATTTCCATCTGAAAACGCTGGTGGCAGAGGTCACAGTTTGTTGGACAACCAAGTAGTACAGGCGAGAGAGACACAACTCCAATTCAGCAGAGGCAGGGGGAACACACTGGGAGACTTTTCTCTGACCTTCCCAGAACACAGGCCCTGAGGTGCAGGGTACTCTCACAAGGAGTGCAAAGTTTTGGAAGATGCTGAGGGAGTACCTTGCTGGACATACCAACATCCTCCGTGTTTCCTCTGTGCCTTATAATTATTGGGTATCCAAGCTGGACATGTGGCATGAACTGGCTCTCTATGCCTTGGAGGTCCGGGCATGCCCTGCCGCTAGCATTTTGTCAGAGCGGGTATTTAGTGCAGCTGGTGGAATTATAACTGATAAGTGCATCTTCCTGTCAACTGAAAATGCTGACAGGCTGACTTTTATAAAAATGAACAAGGGCTGGATTGGGCCAGACTTCTCAACACCACCGAATGATAGCAGAGTAACATAAACTCAAATCCAGCGTCTTTTTTTGGGAGGTGTATTACCATGCATTTCTTCATACCCACACATGGGTATACACTTCCAGATTTTGGCTATTTGCTGTTGTCCTCCTCCTCCTTCTCTTCATCCTCATTCTCCACCACTATATCACCAGGGTGACCGTGGTCCATGATGCAACACCCACATAATTTTTTTAAAGGGTGTTTATGATGCAGGTAAAAAAATTGTTAGACAGTATGTTCATGTATACCCCCCCAGGGATAAATGTTTCTCAGCCCATACACTTAGTGCATGGGCATTTCAAGTACAGGAGACCCACTCCTTTCTAATGGGAACAATATTTTATGAGGCCCTCCTCCATGTCTCTACCAAGGGGCATTGGAGAGCCTCCAAATTTTTGGCAGCCCTTGAATTCACTGCATAGGCAAACACTATGGGAGACCGGCATCCTAATAATGGGTACATTAATTCAATCATGAGGCCATCCTCTACGTCTCTTCCAAGGGGCATTGGAGTGCCTCCAAATTTTTGGCAGCCCTTGCATTCACTGCATAGGCTTCCACTATGGGAGACCCACTTCCTAATAATGGGAACATTGTTTCCAGGAGGCCCTCCTCCATGTCACCTTTCACCTCCTCCTCATTATCACCCAATCCATGCACAGAAGATGAGATGAGGCTGGGCTGGGTAGTATAACTCTTAGTACTTTCTTTGTACATCTCTACTTGGTCCACATGCAAAGCTTCCTCTTTAATTGTGAGCAGTGAGCGTTTGAGTAGACACAGAAGTGGGATGGTTACACTGATTATGGCATCATTGCCGCTCACCATCTTGGTTAATTCCTCAAAGTTTTGAGGAACCTCATAGATGTCAAACATCCGTGCCCACTCATTGGTTGTTATGTGTGTAGGCTGACCAGTATACCGTTGGGCATGTTGTAGCTTGTATTCGACTACTGCCCCCTGCTGCTCACAAAGCCTTGCCAACATCTGCAATGTGGATTTCCAGCGCATGATCACCTTGCACACCTATCTGTGAGCTGGCATTTGCAAGCACTGCTGAAGCAATGCCAGACCAGCGGCAGCAATAGAACCACTAAGTTGAGCACGTGGGCCAGGTATGGTATGTGTGCGAGGTTTCCAAGCTTCAGATCTGCCACTAGGTTCCTGCCATTATCACACCCGACCATACCTGGTTGTAGGTTCAGCAGCGAGAGCCACAGATCTGTCTGGTCTGTTATTCCTTTCCACAACTCTGCATCAGTGTGCTTTTTGTCATCTAAACAAATTAGTTTCAGCAGAGTGTATTGCTGCTTCATTGAGGCAATGGTGCAGTGCTTCCAGTCTGCGACTGATATGGACAACATGCACCGAGATCACAATTTGGAGATGAAGGAGGGGGTACAGCGTAAAAAGTGGAAGAAACACTTATGTAACTAGTCCTACTAGTCCTGGCCTCCACAAAGTGCATCCAATGTGCCTTCAGGGAAATGTAGCATCCCTGGCCACAAGCACATGTCATGTCGGTCATTAAGGCCTGCACAGTAGCTGCATTTGTTAGGGTAGAGGTGATGTTATGGGACACATTCTGGTGTAAAGTGTGGATGGCACGTCAGGAAAAATAGTGGTGGCTGGGGACCGAGTACCAAGGGACGGCAGCTGCCATGAGGTTGCGGAAAGCATCAATGTCCACAAGCCGAAACGCCAACATTTCCAGGTAAAGCAGTTTGGAAATGTGCCCATTCAGTGTTAGGACCTGTTGGTGGGATGCAGGGAATTTTTGTTTGCATTCCAATGCCTGGGGTAGGGACAGCTGAACGTTGAGTTGGGACAAAAAATTGGATATGGTTGCTGTTTGTGCTCACGAATATTCAATGACAGGTGAATTTTGGGAGGCATCCTGTATAGGGGATTGGCAAGCACGTAGCACAGGGAAGAGGCAGTAGTATCACCTGCAGACACTGATTGTGGACCCAGGTGTTCATACCACCTAGCCGGGTGCTTTGATAACATGTGTCTGAGTATTCTGGTGGTGGTCAAACTTGGAGCGGTCAGGCCCCTACTGATTTTGGTACAGCAAAGGCTGCAAATGTCCGTTCTTTTTATCATCTGCACTTTCTTTAAAAAAGCACCAGACTGAGGAAAACCTAACCCTTGGCCTGGGAACTTGCCACATGTGGGTGTTCTAGGAAAGAGTTGCATGTCTTCTCCCCCTGGCCACCCCACTTCCTCTGTCTGCTTTTTGCAGTGCTGTGGATCCTTCATCCTCTGTGCTGCTGTAGTGCTCTACATGGCACCTTCCCAAGTTAGGTCAGTGACTTCATCGTCCACCATCTCATTTTCTACTCAGGTCCACCTGACTTGCTGACTTAACATCACTTGTTGGCAACTGTATCTCATCATCATCTACCTCTTCAGATACTAATTGTTGTTCCCCACTGTAATCTTCTTTTGACCATGGCTGCTCAAATATTTGGGCATCATTACACACAGTCTCCTCATGTTCCTTTTTAAACATGCAGGGCGAGAGACTAGAATCAATCATTGGAAATGTAAACATCTCCTTAGAGTGTCCGAGTGTGGAATCACTTGTCTCCAGGGACTCGCCATGGTTGGAGGAAGTAGGATCAGGGTGAGAATAATGTGGTCCAGACTCTTGACTAGTGAGAATGAACCATGTGGAAAGACAGGATGGTGCTGTGAAAAATACTGCAAGCATTATCTGTCATCAACCAACCACCAGTTTTCACTGTTCTAGCTTTAACAGTGGTGTCTCACACACACCTGCAAAGTGGAACAGGAAGCTAGGTTTCACGGATGAGCATGATTGTTGTACTCCTGCAGCAGGCACAGATTCACCTCGCCCAGGCGCACCATCAGCAGCACGCCCACTTCCCCGTCCCTTACCACGCATCCTGCGCAATTTAAATTAGGTATATACCGTATTTTTCGGACCATAAGAAGCACTTTTTTTCCTCCAAATTTGGGAGGAAAGTGTGGGTGCGTCTTATGGTTGGAATGTAACGTGGGGAGGGGGGCAGCGGTGGAGTGGGATCGCAGGAGGCAGGAAAATATCCCCTCCGCTGCAGGAATCCAGCGCTGGTCCCGATACTTAAGTGCAGTGAATATTCATTAGCCCCTTCCCTGCCCACCTATCAGCTGAGCAGTGAGCGGGGAGCAGCTAATGACAGAGCCACACTGTTTCCCCAGCGCCTGATTCCTGCAGCAGCTGGGGAGATGTGTGTTGGAAGGAGAAGGAGGCCACAGGAGCAGAGAGCAGCAGGAGGCACCGCATACCTGACAGCCTGGGGGCTGTGCTGATGCGATGCTGAATGCTCCTGTGGAGGACCTGTGATGAGGTCATGAAAAGGGCGGGCTGAAACATCACATGACCACCCAAAGCCCTGCCTCTTCATGATGTCATCACAGGTCCTGCAGACACACTGTACAACAGAGATTTAATTAAAAGGTTAGTAATGACAGCACATAAAAATCACTCTGCCATCCTGTGGTGGACTATAACTCCCAGCATGCCACAGGATCTGCAGTATATGCTGAGAGTTATAGTTCTCCCATGGGATCTTAAAGCAGCACTCCAGTGTTATTTTTCAGTGCTGGAGTGGTGCTTTAAATATAAGCCCCGTGCCCCCATTCATATACTCACCCTCCAGCGTCTTCACATAGTACTTTACAGACACCACACTGGTCCCGCAGCACCATCTCCTACCCGTAGCTTCCAACATAATAACATACTATTTTATATAATAGTACCACATATAATAGTATGTTATTTATGTTATTAAATATTTTACCAAATTTTTTGCTTCAAATATATTTTTCCCTATTTTCCACCTCTAAAACCTGGGTGCGTCTTATAGTCCGGTGCGTCTTATAGTCCGAAAAATACTGTAATGTATGCCTGCAAACTTTTTGGTATTAATAAGGAAAAAAAATATGTAGCCCTGAAAAAGACTTTTCTTAGGTTTCAGTAGCAGCAGCATACCTATAGAAGTACTGTAAGACAATAAACCAAGTCTTTTTTTTACTCTAATTTAAAATTATCCCTCCTCTACCAGCTATCCCTACACTGAATGCAGGTAACAAAGTTTTTTCTAGAGAAAGGACAGTATGTAGCCCTGAAAAGGATTTTTGTTTTAATGGTGCAACAGCAGAATATGAGTACTGCAATAACAATATTAAACACTGCCTATATGACTGCTTTAAAATAAGCTCTCCCTCCTATAACAACTCTCCCTGAACTGCTTCCAGAGGCGAGTGTTACCGGGTCTCATTTAAGACCAGATGATGCGATGTGGCCGGCCAATCACAGTAATGCCAGTATACAACGTGGCTTTGGCATTATCATGTATGGGAGGCAATCCCCGCATGTTTATTCGCTAACAGACGCAAAACATGTGGCGTGGGCACTCAAGCATGGCGCTCGAGCACTTTCAATACTCGATCGAGTAACAAATGTAACCGAGCACCCCGATAATCCATCAAGTATTGAACGGTGGCGAGCACGCTCGATCATCACTTCTAATTATATGCCTCATGGATATCTATCTCTATCTTTGCATATCTTTAACACATAAACATCTGTCATTTCTATTCTGCATTGTATTCCAGTATGTGTCACATGGATGGTGAAAATGGCACGAGGATGCCACACACATACACATGGACACGGATAGCATGGTCCTATTTTTTCCAGTAAGGCCGGGGTCAGACTAGCATATGGCATCCGATGCGAGAGCATCAGATGCGATATGCTAATGATCCTCGGCTCCTGCTCTGCTGCGTGTGGGAGCCGATTGTCATGCTACTGTGCTCCGAGCCTCTCGCACAGAGCGGATCAGAGCACAGCTGTGAAAGAGGTGCGTTTATCGCACAGCACTCGGATGATATCCGAGTAATGTGCGTTGTCTCACTCGCATCCATCTATTTATATAATCGTCTTATCCTGTCTGTCTGTTCAGGAA
>VIAB01004631.1:121276-133405 GCA_009801035.1 Oophaga pumilio | reverse complement strand
CTATTTTTGTTACTGTCCTCCTCGGCTACCATATCATAACACACTTGCCTTTAAAAGTGCTACAGGACATTTGGCTAGAAGCCTGGTTCTTAGAAAGTTTTAAGTGCCTTCTTTACTATTGTTACACAACAAAATAATAATATATACTGTATATTAATAAGCAAAGCTGTGAATGACCTTGACCCATCAATTTGTGTGAGTGTCTTTATTTGTTCTACAGGAAATTGGTAGGGAGGGAAGCACCTGGTGTTTCGTTTTGGGTTTTATGCAGTCTAATCAACAGGGTCACAAAAAACATGTTGAGAAAAACAGATGCACATTGACTGCCAAAGAATTAAGAAAAAACAAATGTGAAACGACTTGGAACCCATTATCCTCCAGTGCTGTCGTATTCCAGAACTGTAACCTCCCAGTAGTGCCCAGAAGTACAAGGTGTTCAGTGCTGTGAGACACTGCCAAGGTAAGGAAGGATGAAACCCGACCACTGAACAAGACACAGAACTGGACACGTCAAGACTGGGACAAGAAATATCTCAACACAGATTTTCAAAGGTTTTATGGACTGATGAGATGAAAGTAATTTTTGACGGACTAGATGGAAGGGCCCGTGGCTGAATCAGCAATGGGTTCAGACTTCCACTTCAACTCAGACACCAGTATGGTTGATGTGGGGTACTGCTATGGGCTGGTATTATTAAAGATGAGCTAGTTGGACCTTTTTGGGCTGAAGATGGACTGAAACCTGTGGGCTCTTCTTAAACGGGAGATTTAGAGTGAAAGAAAACAGTCACCTTTCTGATCAGTGCCTACAGCGGCTTTGCTTTGAGCTGCCCAAAAAGTTGATCAATAGATTAACCCCTTACCAACATCGGACGTACATTTACTGTTATGATCTGCTACAAGCACTAAGGAAAGGTGGGAATTCTGTCCCTACAATAGGACTGAGCTGGATCCCTACGATGTAACGGGGGACCTGATCCTGCGACCAGACCCGCTAAAGTCCTCAGCTAGTCTGAACGAAGACCTATAGTTGCGAGGGAGGAATCCCTACAAGATCTAGGGACTGGGTAAAAAGGTGGACACCTCCTAACAGAAAGTGTAGCAGGGAATAAAAAACAGAAAACAAATACTAAGAGATCCTAAGATCAAGCAAAATTGACAGAGTAAGGCACCTAAGCACCCGGCTAGCTTAAGAGTAGATAATACAATGAAGTCCAGCAAAGCCAGAAGGGCGGAGCCAGACTAAATAGGGTAAAAAGGTCATGTGACCAGCAAACTGAAACAAAATCTAACAAGACGGTTCTAACATTTACGCTGATGTCTGACTCCCTCCCTTTGATGTAGGCTTCAACGTTGAGCCCACATCTTTTCTGGGACATGTAAGCTGTTTTCAACAGCTGACATGTGGCCACAATAGTCAGTGGTGGAATCGCGATCCACCCTCAGATATTAACTGGTTAAATGCTGCTGTCAAACGCTGACAGCGGCATTTAAATGGCGCTTCCGGCAATCGCTCCGGAAATACGCATACCGATGACCTGCGTCACGTGATCGCAGGTCACCAGTGTGTCGGCATGACAACCCAAGATCTCCTGGAGACCTCTATGATTGTCAGTACTAGCTTGCTGTAAGCGCCACCCAGTGGTCGGCGCTCATAGCAAGTCATTAATTTAGCTACCTAGAGGCGAACTGATCATCGCCTCTATGTAGCTGAGCCGATCGAGTTGTGGCAGCTTCTAGCCTCCCATGGAGACTATTGAAGCATGCCAAAAGTAAAAAGAAAATGTTTTTAAAAAAAATTTAAAAATAAAATATATATAAGTTCAAATCACCCCCCTTTCACCCCACTTCAAAATAAAACAATAAAAAAATCACACATACACATATTAGGTATCGCTGCTTTCAGAATCACCCGATCTATCAATAAAAAAAAGGATTAACCTGATATCTAAACGGCGTAATGAGAAAAAAGTCAAAACACCAGAATTACGTTTTTTTGATCACCGCGACATTGCATTAAAATGCAATAACAGGCAATCAAAAGAGCGTATCTGCACCAAAATGCTATCATTGAAAACATCTGCTCGGTCCACAAAAAATAAGCCTCACCTGACCCGAGATCACGAAAAATGGAGGCGCTACGTGTATCGGAAAATGGCGCAATTTCTTTTTTTTTTTTTAACAAAGTTTGGAATTTTATTTCACCACTTAGATAAAAAAGAACCTAGACATGTTTGGTGTCCATGATGGAGAATCATAATGGCAGGTCAGTTTTAGCATCTAGTGAACCTAGTAAAATAGCAAAGCAAAAAACAAGTGTGGGATTGCACTTTTTTTTGCAATTTCACCGCACTTGGAATTTTTTTTTCCATTTTCTAGTACACAACATGGTAAAACCAATGGTGTCATTCAAAAGTACAACTCGTCCCACAAAAGTACAACTCGTCCCACAAAAATAATCCCTCACATGGCCATATTGACCAAAAAATTAAAAAGTTATAGCTCTGGGAAGAAAGGGAGCGAAAAACGAAAAGCAAAACCGAAAAAAGCTCCGGGGGTTAAGGGGTTAAGAAACTGACAGACTCCATAGAAAGAAGGCTCATCAGTCAGACTGCTATTGAAAAGAAGGGGGGCTATACTGGTCACTGACATTTTTTTAATTGCAAGAAATATATTTTTGAAGATTTTAAGTAGTTTGGTTATTATTCTCATTTTAATGGATGACGATAAACAATTGAGATGCGAAAATTTAAGTTTTTCATTTTGTTGCATAATAATTCTGCACACCGATATTCTCCTAATTATAAGACAAAACCTCACTTTTACTTCCTTGAATATCCAGGTTTCAGGTTTATTCTCCTTTTAGATTGACCACCAACACTGCATTTGTTCAATAATAAAATAAAACGTCATATATATTATATAAATATGTATTTCTACACTATACAGCACATACAGTATATCTTACTGTACTATAATACTAACTTTTTTTGCTGCATTCACCTCTTTAGGCAGATTGCAGAAATCATTAATAAACCCTTAAATGTTCTACGCTTTACACCATATTAAAGTAAGTATAGTGGAGGATATTGAGAGGAGTATAATTTTAAATTAATAACATACAGGTAGTGTTTCAGCTAGATTGGTGACAATTCTTACTTAGGATAGGAATCATGCAAATTGTAACCAGCAAATAAAAGAATAATGAAGTGCTGACAAATATTTGGCATAGACTTCCTTCCAATGTGGAAATCTGTATTTGCAAGCATTCTAAGGCCAACACATTCTGTTTGTGTGAGCTTTTTACATGATGATAATTCTAACTGTAGAACTCATTATTTAATTTTAATTGTATGCTGCAAAATGTTATTCAGTGCTTTCCAATTATCTACTAATTTTTCATTCATATCTGCCCCTGCTCCAGTAGCGCTGATAGTTTTCCGCCATTAGAGAAAATCTGCATAAACCTGCTTCTACTATATTGGACTGTAAGAAGAAGCACTAAATCCAGATAAAAGCTATATGTCAGGCACTTTAACATTGATAGTCTACCTTTAGAATAGTTTATCAACGTCTATCTGTGGAAGTACAACACCCAGCGCCCCCACGATTAGCTATTTGGCGGCAGGAACTGCTCAGTTGCAAAACTGCATAGCACAGGTCCATCAACTGAACAGTAGTCGCAGCCAGGTACTGCACATCCACCACCTACGCAAGTAAATAGGGGGTACATGTGTAGTACCCAGCTGCGTCCACTATTCCATCTGCGGCTGATCGAAAGGGGCATCCACCAATTGGACATTGATGACCTATCCTAAGGATAGACCATCAATGTTAAAGTCCAGGACAACCCACTTAATCAAATGCTACCAAGGATTATGGTACATATTTTGTCAACACCATGCCACAACTCTTGTAGATTTGCAAAGAACTACGTGTGTCCTAATCACCCTTTAGAAAACTGGCATTAAATTCCTGTCTATCCAGGCATGATAGCTTGTTACCTCTGAAGGTACTGACAAGAGTATGTCTTATAATATAACCAAAATCTGACTTTTCCAGCCATAGACACAGCTTTTTAGTTTGTACTTCTTCTCTTCATGCGCCATACCCAGCCATCATCATCTGTTTGAGTGTACCACTGGGCATCAGTCATAAACTCCCTTTTCCCCACGTCATCGAGAAATCTATCCTTTTTTTCTGATGTCATAATTTCTGTACGTTTATTTCCACAGGTTGCACAGCACTGAAAACAAAACCATAAACATAAATCTTTGTACAGACACTAATTAAACAATATAGACCCTGGCTACTACAGACACCACTGAGCTAGTCCCAGTTCGGTCCCACATAACAGCTATCATCCATATCGAACCACTGATACTTGCAGTTTGATGCACACAGCCTGTGTACACTCTTCTCCTACTAGAGAGATTTTGGCTTGTCTTTCTCTTTTGCTCTAACACAATCCAGTCTGCTCAGCTTCCCCCATCTGACTGCCTAAGGTGAACACCTAGCCTGGAAATATGTAGAGATAGCAAGGTACACCTAATCAGAACCTCTAGAGCTAGGATGCTAGGATTTAACCCTAGCCTAACTGGCTTAGAGAATATATAAATATATATATATATATGCATATATATATATATATATACACATACATATACACATATACATGCACACATACAAACTATAGAAACTCATTATAAGAAATGAAAATACACATTCCAATGATAAAACCAAATACAAATATTATATGAGGCTAGCATACAATAGATAACCCCTTAACGTCTATTAAAGATGTGTGATATTTGCTCATAATGCTGTGTAATGCAACGATCTGTGTATACAATGCAAATTCCCACTCTGTCATTATCATAAAGTCAGGAGACGGTGTTTTGTTTCTTCTTAATTTCCATGTGTAATTAATATGTAGTGACTGTTTTAGTGTAAGGGAAATGATTATCATAGCAGCTTGTCGCAGTACTTGGATTGGGCTGTCACTTTGCAGTATGCATTTGAGCACAATTTTCTATTAAATGTGTGCACGTTTGACTCCCAAAATATATGACCAAGGACCCTTAGGCTATCATTAGCCAAATGCAAGTCAAAAGTGTGTCTTTGTATACAGTACATTGACAGGCAACACTTCTGGTCATCCAAACATCTGACTTAGCAGTCAATTTGTGGAGCCGTTTAGTGGACGAATCTCTGTGTGTTCAGTGGTTTTTTTACAGTTTCTAGTTAACTCCTATCTAAGGGGTAAGGTTTCTCCTTGTGGATAGTGACATCTCAGGTCTGGCATGCCAGTATTAGGAGACTTAAATATCTTGCATGCTCCTGTGGGAAATTAAATATGCAAATTATCTCTTCCGAGAGGAAGAAGACTTGAACTCTTAAAGGGAATCTTTCACCCCATTTTTGCCCTATGAGATAGGGCCACCGCCATCAGGGACTTATCTACAGCATTCTGATGTTACCTGAAAGTGAAGAAAAACGAGTTATAAAATACTCACTCAGGGGCGGTCCGCCGTCAGGTCCATTCCGGAGGGAGTCGCGGTTCGGTTCGGCGCCTCCCATCTTGTAGCGAAGCCGGCCTCTTCTTTCCGTCCCATCGCGACTTCTGCACTGGCTCACTGCTCTGCCCTGGTGAGGGCAGACCAGAGTACTGCAGTGCGCAGGCACCGGGAAAGGTCAGAGAGGTCCTGTGCCTGTGCACTACAGTACTCTGCTCTGCCCTCACCGGACCGGACAGCGGAACACCCCTGTGTGAGTATTTTATAACTCGTTTTTCTTCACTTTCAGGTAACATCTGGGGCTTATCTACAGAATTACAGAATGCTGTAGATAAGCCCCTGATTGCGGTGGCCCTATGTCATAGGGCAAAAATGGGGTGACAGATTCCCTTTAATGCCACCTTTTGGAAGTAGCAATCCTACAAGTCATTATCGACCCCTTAATGAACGTTGAAATGTGATTGAGGATAAAAGCCAAATAGGTGGCACTAGAGTTTAAGTCCTCGTTCTCTCTGAAGTGACAATTTGCATATTTAACTCCTAATCTCTGTGCCTCCTTTTGTATTTTCTATACTATGGTGGTACACAAATTGGATTATTATTCTGCTGTTGCGACCTGGCTTTATTCACGATTATTCTTCTGGATTAACCCATAGTTGCACATTCTGGTTTGATTTAGGACTGTCTCACTAGTTCCTGGTTATTGAGTCCAATCTATTGAACTATGACCTGCCTTTCCTTCACTCTGTTTTAGGCCTCAGTCTACCCTTGTTGATGCTATAGTTTTGACCTTGGCTAGTTTAGTTTTGATCCAAGGCTACTTAGCAGACAAATCTGGGGAGGATTGGGAAGGTAGACTTACAGAGCAACCTGTGAAGTCCCTTGTGGATCCCTATGCAGGAGCCCCCAACCACCCTCTGACATGAGCATTTTTTGGCATACTACACTTGATGAAACATGTACACACAATGGCAGCATCCTATCTTTCATTTAACAAATTACCAAGTTTATTATTACATAGAAACATGTACAAAATTATGAACAAGGGTCAAGTAATATTGCATGTAGCTTGATCAGTGGACCACCAGAATGAATGTCACTGGTGGACCCTTCGTACCCCTGTCCAAAACTATTTGCGGTCGGCAGCAAAGACCAGATGCTTATATAGAGGTTGTAGGGTGAAAGCAAAAGAGAACCTAATCCTGTGCTAAACAAAATATCCAGCACAAAATCTGACCATGGAAGACCATTTGCAGCCGAAAAATTGTTACCAGATCTGATTGAGAGCTTGAAGTTATCCATATTCCTTAGTCAAAACTATCCCTATAAAGACATCAAGAGTTCATCTCTCAGTGCTTGGTGCTATCTTCAATTTTAATACTAAATTCTGTAATGTTAGAATGTTAGATCAATGAAAGCTGGAAGAATGTATGTAAGGTATGCTATATTGTATGATGTTCAAAATGACCATTTCTCGGAGAGTCTCATGAAGATTTACCGGTACTTCATTTTATTTTTCTTCTTCGCATTTATAATGTTTCAGAACGGAACATTTACAGAGTGTCATGTAAGTGTTTGTGCTGTGGATGGCAATTATTTTAGCTTTAAGGCTTCACAAGATTATTTCCAATAGTCTTTCAGCATGGTGTTTTTAGCTTTTTTTTGTAGGCAGAGTCAAAATACGAAATAGCACCCAACAGTTAGCCCAATTGGAGGTGGAAAAAGAAGATATGCCAGATAGTGCACCTTTGCAGTTAGAGAAGGGTATTGTCTGAGAAGACGTTTTCACTTTTCATCATGGATGATGCACTTCTACCTCTCAGGAGCCCCCAAAACAAACACAAAACATAAAACATTTTGAGCACTGTTTATTTATTTAATGTATTTGTAGGATATTTAAGCATAGACTGTGATGAAGCTTCTTGTTTCTGAGAAACAGTTAATACCTGGACTTTGATAGTAATTGAATGGAGTGATATGACCATGTTAGCCTTTTCCACGTTCAGCCATTAAAGCCCATCTATGCGTCTTGAAACTATTGATTGATTATTTAAATTTTAAATGAGGACTAATTTCTGCAGATTCTACACCAAACATAATAGCAAGTCTATAAAGTGTAGACTAAATTCAAGTCTGCCATGCCCAGCAGTTATCTAGTCTTCCTATCTCTATAAACTGCCTTTTTCTAATAGAACAGATGATTGCTATCTCTATTTGTTGATCAAAGTGGTATTCCTGTCAAATGCATCATCTCAGTTTTATTGTTCGAGTTGCAGAAGTTATGGCTTCGTAACTATCAACTTTAGAAATGAGACTTTATGTCCTGCATTTGCTCTGAATTTTAATCTAGAAACATGTTCGCTGAACCCCATCTGCATGGAAATCAGAGCATCTTCTCTAAATACTAAGACAAGGTGTTTACAAAATTAAATCACACCGTAATTATTTTTTTCATTTTAAACGTATCTCTGCCAAAATGTTACTATATGTGGCCATAAATCTGCAGTATGCATAATTTATTATTCCACAATACAAAGTAATGAATTACAATAGGGAAGGACAAATATGCATAACTTTCAACACAAAGTATCCCAATGCAGAAGACAAAACATTTAAGCTTGCATATACCTTTTTAAGCTAAGGACTAAGACCAGGACCACCTAAAAAACATGATGTTTTCTTTTGTATTAATTATGTTACACACCTGTCCCGGGTTTCTGGGGCTCTGCTTCCTTCCCCTGGGTCCACTGCCCTTTGTTGTGCTCCACGTCAGGTTTTGAAAGTTGTTATCCAATCAGGGTTGCCTGTGTTGAACAGTGTATGGGCATATCTTTTAACTGAAAACACCCATATGTCAGTTTTTGTTTTCAGAAATTTCTATGTGGAATATTGGAGGCACTGCACAACACAAATTTCTTAGAAAATATGTTCTAATATTGTTATTGTATGGGGAAGATATCCTTCAGCATGACCAATTTGGCAGTGGGTCAGTAATGGTGTGGGGTGGCATTTCTTTGGAGGGCCACACAGCCTCCATGTGCTCGCCAGAGGTAGCCTGACTGCCATTAAGTACTGAGATTAGATCCTCAGACCCCTTGTGACACCATATGCTGGTGCGGTTAGCCCTGGGTTCCTCCTAATGCAGGACAAAGCCAGACCTCATGTGGCTGGAGTGTGTCAGCAGTTCCTGCAAGATGAAGGCATTGAAGCTATGGACTGGCCCACCCATTCCCCAGACCTGAATCCGATTGAGCACATCTGGGACAGCATGTCTCACTCCATCCACCGTCACGTTGCACCACAGACAGTCCAGGAGTTGACGGATGCTTTAGTCCAGGTCTGTGAGGAGATCCCTCAGGAGAACATCTGCAATCTCATCAGGAGCATGCCCTGGCATTGCAGGGAGCTCATACAGTCACGTGGAGGCCACACACAATACTGAGCATCATTTTGACTTGTTTCCACTTTAATTTTGTCTTGTTTTAATTTTCATTTTGACTTGTTTCCACTTTCATTTTGGGGGGGTCTCTCCACATCCAGGCCTCCATTGGTTAATAAATTTGATTTCCATTGATGATTTTTGTGTGATTATGTTGTTAGCACATTCAACTTTGTACAGAACAAAGTATTCAATGAGAATATTTCATTCATTTAGAGCAAGGATGTGTTATTTGAGTGTTCCCTTTATTTTTTGGAGCAGTGTATTTTAATCTCCATGGAATATCCCTTTAGTTTCTTCTATACCTGCTTCTTTGACAGAAAAAATGTTTCTACTCATGGTCTGGAGTGTTTGTAATTCTTTTCTAAGGGCAGCACAGTGGCTTGGTGGACATTTGACAAGCTCAGCATTTACTTTCGAACCCCTTATATGAAACCAAAGTGTCTAATATATTATGTGCCCCAGCAGTACCAACTCTAGGTGGAATATTTTCTTCTCTGACATTTATAGGTATGAGGTGACCAGCTTAATTTGGCATCTTTGGTTAAGTGAGCACTTTGTGAGAATTGAACTGAGGTGCAGAATTGCAGGATTTTCATCTTACTCTGCTTTTTCTATGTCATTATTATTTTATGAATTATATTTAAAGACTGATTTATTTATTAAATCACTTTTAGCTATTCCCTTGGTCAGAAGTTACTGGAGACTCAGCAGTCAGCGGGTGTCTTTTGTTTCAGCACAAATTGAGCACTTGGCAAAAATACTGGGTCCTCCATATGACAGATCTTTCCTCTCATTCTTGGCAGCATATGGAGCCCCCTCCAGTTTACACCAAAGCCAATGTTCTCAATTTACATGGCATTTGAGGAACATTTTGGAATACACAAGGTCTCTGTTTGTCTCCTATAATAAAACACAAGTAAAGAATTCTGTTCAGTGCATATTACATTATTTTTAATAGCGGAGTACTATTCCCATATTCTGCTGAATTAGAAACGTTAATGCAAGCCTATTTATGGCCATCGGCTTTTAATTATTAGCTTTTTATTGTGCATTTCTATAAATGGTTGAGTATCATAGCAGTTCGTTACAGGGCGATTCCCAGGCAGACTATGGCTTTCTGATAGTGAGAAATCCAGCACTAATATATTCCGTTGCCAATTTAGTTTAAATAACATACTTTTTTAATCAAATATTTATTTAAATTAGTTGTCCTACAGGGACCAACAAACATTTCTTATTTATGTGCCCAGTTCACCTTCTGCTAAATAAAATGTAAAATGAGGTTTACAACTTCTTTTGAACATTTTGCTTAGAAGAATATGTTTTGAGACAGGTCTAAATATCTTGTAAATAATTCTAACTGCACAAGTGTTTTAAATAAGACTGTTTGCAGAAAGTGGGCATAACACCATACAAATATAGGCATAACTTGGATCAGCATTTGAGTTTATAGGATTGTGAGATATTCATTGATGGTCTGCATGGCATTTTGAGGGCCTCACGGGTTAAAGATGTGGTCTGAAACCAATATTGATTTTCATCTTAAATATCTCTATTTATTTTAGTATTATAATAATTTTTATAATATGGTTTAATTAAAAAGTTCATACCATTCCCTCTCTAATTTAACTGCTTTATTTTATTTTCTGCCTAATTCTGTTTTGATGACACTTTGAATATCCGAGCATGCACTGGGTATTTTCAAACAGAACGTCATCAGGGGGCGGAGGCGATCACTGTCACAGCCTCTGTCCCTACCCTGAAACAAAGCGTCATCAGTGACCTCTGTTTTAGGGGCTGAACTAGTCCCTGCTATACTTAGCATGCATTCGTTGTCAGTTCTGATGTGGTCACACAGTGACTGTACGTGAATAGAGAAAGGGGCCCTGAAACATCCCTAGTACTGGGGCCCTAACTATACCTGTTCCCAAAGGTACCTCTAAAGGTGAGGAGGCTTGGGCCACTAGCCATACTCTGCTCCTGTTATTCCTTAAGCTGTCCCCTCCCCCAGGATGCCTGGGACAGAATGCCAGTGTACAAACACGCAAGACAGACAGAAATAACAGAAAGCAACAAACATACAAAACACCAGAAGTACAGAGTAATATAGGGAATAATTGGAATGTACCAACCAAACACGAATAGCAAAATGAGGAAAGCATACACCCAAAACCATGCGTGCGTATGTAAGGGAACTCCAGGGCGGTAGTCGTGGCTGATAATATCTGCTTTTGCACGCCCTAGTCTCCCCTGACATACAAAGAATGTCCCATTGTCAGTGTACTTGCACATTCAGGGTCTTCTCCATGTTGCTAAAGACCCCTTCTGGTCGTTTGTGCACAAACAGAGACACAGCTCAGTACAACTTAAAATGTAGAACTTTACTTCTTTCTTTTCGCAGCACATCCTTTTTAGATGCAACATCAGCATAGGGTCCAAACAGTTCACGTTCTTCACTTTCCCTGCACACTTTCCTGTGTCGTACCGTCTCATCCGGTACCGCAGCGCCCTCCCTGTTCAGACTCACTACACCTAGGAGCTCCCTCGTCTGTTTCACCCTGGACATGAGGGCATCTGCCCATGCAGTAAGCTGCCACATGTCAGAGCGACCTGGTTCCCTGTACTGTTGTGACCTCTGCTGTAGCTTCTGTTCCACCACTGCTGTCACCGCTACTGCCTTGGCTGCACTTCTGGCCCACAGGGCCCTGGATGGCTGGGTCCCTTACTTAGAACGTTACAGGGCTGTCCGCCTTATACGGGCTCTATGGCCCTACTAACTAGAAATACTGAAAACCTATATCTTATCCACGGCTGGCTCCTTCTAAATAATTATATACAATATTGTGCCCCATCTAGTGTCCGATTCGGGGTACTACGCTTTCCCTAACCGACAGCATAATATAAATCTACAGCAAACAATATACAGACATTTACAGTAACATCATTATCAATAGCAGGATAACATTTAGTACACCCCTTACACGTAGTGTACATGTGCATGTCTGCGTATGTGTGTAGATGTTTTTGCATTGTATGTGTGCATGTCTGCATATGTGATGGATGAGGGGACAGGTTGAGCCCTGTGTTGTATACCTATATTTCTGTGAATTGTATACCTCCATATCTGTGAATTGTGGTATGTGTTAAAGGGGCCCTGTTATGATTCGGTAG
>VIAB01004631.1:92508-107983 GCA_009801035.1 Oophaga pumilio | reverse complement strand
CATAGTCTTATCTACTGTAGTAAAAACTAGAAGTAACCTTTATACTGAACTTCTTTCAGAACAAATGGTGCAGAGAAAGATAAATGTCTTCTTGAAATTATGATTCTTCAATTTGCAGAACTTCATTACTTGGTGTAGTATTTAGAAATGTTGAATTCCTCTTTTTTATTTGTATTCTCTCCAGTATTAATAATTTTTCATTTTGTGCTTTGGTTTTAGTTCCTATTTTCAGAGCTATATATTTTTTACATTTCTTCAACATAGCCAAATGAGAGCATGTTTTTTGAAGGACAAGTTGGAGTTATGAATCGCATGATTCATTTTACCATATAATGTACTGAAAAGTGGGGAAAAAAATCCAAGTAGAATAAATTGGTGAAAAAAAATGCAACTCCGCCATTGTTTTTTGGGTTTTGTTTTTATGACACGCATTGTATGGTAAAAATGACTTGACAATATATTCTTCAGTTATTAATAGTGTCCTGAAAAAACTTTCCTATGTAACATAGTAATTTAAACTAACATGGAACAACGTTATTTTAGGACATAAAACAAAAAAAAAAAAAAGGGAACTATGGAATGATGAAAAATGGGAATATGCCACGCTCCGTGCCTCTGGAAGAAGCAAGGCGAAACAAGCATCATGGTGTAGGGACACAGAGCTGTACATATTCCCATCAGAGGTGATTTTATTATTAAGAGGTATTTACACCTATAGAATAATTAATTTATATATTGATAGCATTGTGTACAGTAACAATAGGAGGAGGACATTTTCTATACTTTGCACTGGCACATTTGCAAATTTTCTTCTCCATATGTTTACATGCAGTGCTGCTATTTGTTCCTTATTTGTACAGTGTTTTATCCAGGTTCTTTCCATGTCACTACCTAAGAGGCCATCTCTGTTTTATTCCTACTATTTTCAAAAATAGTAATTTATAAAGCTATACTTAATTTTCATTATTCCATAGTTCACTTTTTTATTACAGATTTGATTTATATCTCAAAATAATGTTGTTCAATATATTCTTCAAGTCATTATGAATATGGAGATACCAAGCTTGTATAGTTTTTTTTTATTATATTAGTAACTTTCATAACTCATAACTGTGCAAGAAATACAAAATTTGTCACCATTTTCTGAGATTTCTGTTTCATTTTTCTAGCAATGGAACCGTTAGATGCCTTTTGCATGGCAGGCTGGTGTTTTTTGATACCATTTTGGGATGTATAATTGTTTTGATTATTTTTTGTGGCATGCAACCAAAATCTGAAATTCTAGTATCTGTATGTTTTTTTTCGCTTTATGGAGTCTACGGTATAGATTCTTTACCTTTACAGATGCAGCGATACCAAATATGTTTTTTATTATTATTTTAAACTGGGAAAAAAAGGATGTTTCAAATTTTTGCATTTTTAATTTTTTTTTTAATTTTTGTTTTTTAGATTTCATCAACTTTTTTTTTTTCATTTTTTCTTAATCCCCTTAAGGGAGTAGAACCTGCAATCATTCCTTTGATTGTTTGTTTTATATTTTCAGTACTTCAATATGGCATATTACTGTGGCTGGACTTCCCTAGAATAGCAAGATGGTAGCCATGGGGGCCTTCGGCAAGCCCATGGTTGCCATGATAACCTTTCGACACCCTGAGATCGCATTGCAGGGGGTTGGTAGGAAAAGGTACATCACTCCATTAAAATGCAGTGATATCTGTGATTGATAATGCTATTGAGATCAAACAGCAGTAATCGGATCTAGCTCTGATCGCTGCCGTTACACAGAGATGCCGGATGTAAAACACAGCCATCACCTGATATGTGCGAATTGGGAATTAGCTCTTCACCCCCATCCATACTTGTGGACCACATCGCGGATGTTCACAATTCAAGACCTCTTGACATTTCCCCAAGACATATCAGAAAGTTCATTTTATGGGAGCCCAAGCGCCGTAGACCATGTCGATGGCTAGAGCCATCTGACCACGTAGATCTTCCAAGTCTCTTTGTGTTTCTCATTTGCAATTGCCTATTCACTGCAATGTAACACCTTTCCATATCTTCTGAGCGGTTGTTGTAAATTCACAGGTGAAGCTTCCCTTCAAGTTCTTTTTAACCAAGTACAAGTAGTCTGTTGTGTTCGGAATCGTGAGTGATTCACATTTGTTAGATATTAGGGAGCAGTTTCACATACTATATATTTCTACGGCTTCATTGTATCATGAAAAATAGCAGTAAAATGGCAAATAATCGTTTTGCTTTTTCGGTTAAAGACCAAGCAGAACTCGACCGACGGTGACAGCCTGCCTGACATGAGTTCTATTTTTCATGATGATCGATGCAGCTACCGATACAGATTTAGCAACCAGCTGGTTAAACACCATCCATTATAGCGGTTCTTTGTAGACTGGGAGTTTTTGCAATTGAAAACAATATGAACAAAATCGATCCTAAGAGCCAAACACAGAGTAAGTGGAGCCATTGTCATTGTCTGCCAGGACGTTACGCGCCGTAGTGTCATTGTGCAGGGAGAGTTGCAGCACTATCGACTAAACGAAAATAAAAGGAAATAATATGCATGAACATTAATCTTCTTCTAAATCTGTAGACTTCATTGATCTTTATAATTTACTACTTTGAACAGAATAACTTTCTTTGCTTTTTTTGTTACAAGATACAGTATTATTTTTTTGCACAAAGGTTTTATTAAAAAAGGGCGTACTTGCGTTTTCATATAAAACCTGTAGATAAGCACAGCCTCATTCTCTACAAGGTAATATTGCCTTTGCTGCAACTGCCAGTCCAATTTGTCCAAGAACTGTCCTCATGCTCCTGCTTTTTATCTTGCCATCCAGTCTTCTTTAGTGGCTGATTCCTGTTTATCAACATTGTGTCAGCACTATAGGTGCAGGAACTTCTTTTCCCTCACTTCCCAGCATGCATTGCTCCTGTCATTCTCTTGACTGTTCCATAATAAAAGCCCATTTTTCTGTTATGCCCCCATGCGATTTAACAGACAGGAGAGACAGAGCAGAGAATTAAATCCCCATCACAATTCCTGTAATCCATCTTAGATATATTTTAGGCTGATACGGATTTGGCTTGAGAATAGGCAACAAGCAGCTAGATAGTCAAAGGGAGACATCGAATAACCATTACTTTGGAGTGATCTCTGGTGGTTTGCAGCCTGTCTATTAACCAGATTACCTATTAAAGGGAATCTGTCACCAGATGTTTGTTACCTCATCTGAGAGCAGCATAATGTAGGAAAAGAGACCCTGATTCCAATGATGTATCACTTAGTTTACTGAATGCCGCAGTTGGGACACAATCAATGTTTTTAGAATGTAGCATGCAGCAGAGCTCAGAAAGCTAACCCCACCCACAATCCTCATTAGCAGCTTTCGGGGTACATTTTAAATTGATAGTAAGCTGATAATCAGTGGAGGGGCGGAGTTGGACCAGGACACACATGAGCTGTAGTCCTGTAGTGATAATCTCCTGCTAATAAAACTCATTTTGTTGAAACAGCAGCATACAGCCTAAAAAGTGACACATCACTGAAATCAGTGTCTCAGCCCCTATGTCATGCTGCCCTTAGATTATATAACAAAAATCTGCTGGCAGATTCCCTTTAAAAAAGATCAAGTTTCTTGAAAGTACAATGGTCATTTAAGACCTCACATACAGTAGCTTTGTAGAGGCCTTATGTATATAAAGGGATTGTCCCAGAGTATAATGAAAGTACCTGCAGAAAATGTTATACAAAAAATCATCTATTGCTCATCAAATCCAGTGCTGCAGCAATGACGAAATTCACGGGGTCCTCGACAGTCTTTGTTTCATTTTTCTCTACTAATAATGCTGCACCCAATCATTCACCTCAGTAGTGTTAGTGGTGTATACAGCAGATAAGTAGCGCACTTATCGGGATCACTGGTGTGGCACGTTATCACTACAGGGACCACCGGGACATCAGAGTTGGGGCAGCCATGGATCATATGACCTTTGAGGAACGGTTGGTTTGTTATTTTATAATATCCCCGGAAGGTTTGTTCATTTGACATATTGATGGACAACCCCATTGACCAGTGCATGAGAGAAAAGTTCTACAACTTTCTAATATACATAGGCCCCTGTGCAAGAACAATATATGGGCCCTTTGCAGTTCAATAACTCATCATAGTGCACAATTCCACCTGCTTTGGAGCTGGACATGGGCCCCTTTACCATTTACTATTTACCCCTTTATTATTTTTGTTACACTAGTGAAATTGTTATCTAACACAGACTTTAATTTCAACTAATAATACAATGTTACTGTATGTTACTTTAAGAAAACTGGTGTCTGCTTCACAGTCAGTCGTAGTGTAACAGACATTTATTGAGGCTTATAAAAATATATTATAGGCATAGATGAAACTAAGGATATTGTTACCTGATGTCAGACATTTAGAGTTTGAAATATAAGATTCAAGGCCAAGCCTAACCTAGGCAGATCTTCTCGATAAATAGTTTTGGTGTGGTTGGTCTTCCCTTTTGGTGGCGTCTAGCCAAAGTGCAAAACCATGCAATCAATCCACAAGCAGTCAGAAGAAATGCAACACTTACCATTAGAGATGAAAAAAATTTTTAAAAATTCAGTTCAGATTACGATAGGCGTCGAACATTGTTTTTGCAATATTCACCGAACACAGCCGAACGTCATTAGAGTCAATAGGAGTAGAGCTTACCAAATATGTTCGGAACCGATCATAGGACATACATTCGGCACAAATAGGGTACTAATAAAGCAAGAATATGGCAAATTTAGATTCGGTGTCCAATTCCGAACATATTCGCTCAACTCTACTTACCATGGGAACATTTTCAAGAAGGTGCTTTGTTCCATATAATGCTACACCATTGGTGAGTGCCGGCTTTCTTCTGCTGATTTGTGGATCCATCCAGTATCTGTTTTACTGTAGATGAGCTTAAGAAAAATCGTTCAAGTTTCATCTCGAAAGCTCGAAAGAATGACAGCCGTGCACCAGCTATGTTTTTTTTTTCCCTCCATGTGATGTCCATATGCAAATCGTTTTCATACATCTACATTCAAAATAGTACATGATCAAATACAGTTTTCTAGGTTAATTATGGAAATATATCCATAAATATCAGATGCCAGACGGATGTTCTGTGTGAGATCAGATTTTTTTTTTTTACGCTCCCATAAACTTAAATGAGTGAGTTTCACCCGACTGCTGTAATTTTTTTTCTCGGGGACAGTTTTACAGAAAGAATACCGTAACTGTTCATCAGAACAGTCCTATTGAATAACAGTGTGCTGTCCGTGTGCCATCAAATAAAAAAAATCAGACGGTTTATGCACTCAACTATGCGAGCCCTTAGGCTGGATTCCCGAGAAGAGTATTTGGTGCTTTTTTGATGCTCCAGATTGTCTGCAGCATTTCGGCGCTAATTAAATTAGGATACTTGTATTTTTTTCATTGCTGTATTTTACATGCATTTTATTGTGTTTCTTTGTTTGTTTTTGGCATGTCAACTTTTAAGTAAAACGACTTTGCTTCAGAAACTTCCTGTTACTTTGCTTTGATAAAACTTAACAAATAAAGTGATGTGCGGATTATATATGCATATAATCATAAACGTTTATGAATGTTTTTTACTATAAAAATGAATGCGCGTGGTCAGGTGTTACTTCTGATATCCATCTTGTTAGAGCCACAAGTGTCTGTCTCTTCACTTCTAAGGAAGTTCTGGAAATATGCCAAGTGGCCATTCACAGAGTTGACACGTGACTCCTATGTGTGAGACATGTATGGCATATGCTATGATTACACCATAAATGCCTGCGATGAGAACAGAATACCCCTATAAAGTACAATCATGTGGCACTGGTTTATTGGAACATAGAAGCCATGCTTTTCAAATTTTATCCAAACTTTTTAAACTTTTGTCCTCCGTATGTGTTTTGACCTGCTGTAATCTACATGTAAGTAAATACTCCCTCTGCCAGACATTACAGGAACAAGAAGGCAGAGACATCTTGTGTCGCCGGGGGCCAAAGAAGTCAAAGTCTATGGAGCACAAAATTTCACTTCACGCCATCCTTATTGTCAAATGATCAGCGCCTGCAAGTACCACTTCTTGGTTTCATAAGTGCCTGCACGAAGCTTCTGGTGCAAAAAGCAACAGGCGAAGCAGGAACTGAAAAAGCTCTGTATAATAAAGTGATTTTTGCCTTCTCGGTTGATGACTGTGCAGAGCGCAGCACCGGCATCTCAACTGCTGCACTCTGCACAAACAGCAACCAAGGTGACGGAACAGCAGCTAATGAATGAAGGCAGTGCATATGGTTCAATACTGCACATATACATTACTGAGAGCTGCTTTTAGATCTGTATACTTCATCTAAAGTAAGGGCTAGGGATGGTCTTAAGGCTATGCTTAAGGCTTTAATTAGGTTTACAGTTTTGTATAGGGCTAAGGTGATACAGTTATTACATAAAAATACATATTATATCTGATTTCAGCAAAAAGCATTAAAATAAGTAGAAATTTGAAGCACAAACTTTAATTACAACAGTATATTTCTCAAATTACTGTACATTACATGTACTTGGAGGACACAAGATTTAATACTGGACTGGTGGAAGGTCCTCAAGTAATGCGAATCTGTGATCAGTTGATGGGTTAGGAGAAGCAAAATACTAGCCATGCCCAGAAAAATATTTAGAGTTGAGAGTCCTCAGTGGTTGATACCTTTTAATGGCTAACTGAAAAGATGGTAACAAATTGCAAGCTTTCGAGACTACTCAGGTTTCTTCATCAGGCAAAGACTAATACAAAATCTGAAGAATCACATGCACTGATAAACCCCCCTAACACCACTACCAGCATGGGGAATATTTGTATCCATACACTCATGCCTTTGCTGGCTCCCTTCTCCTATGGCTGCCTTTCTTTGCAGTAGTCCTTGAGTGTCCCAGCCCCAGGTAATTCAGTGGACAGAGGTTAGATAGTTCAGCATTAAATAATATTGTCCAGAATTGGCTTAGATTAGTAAGGACATTTCAACTACTTCACCTGACTGAGCTCCATCTAGGTGTCCATCATCTCATCTGCTACTCCTGACTTCCATACAACAACCAGTGTTGCTTCCAAGCTCAGTCCAACTTAGTAGGCACTCATGCAAGCATGCCAGCTTCCAACTCATCACACTGTTCTCACTCCTATACACACCCAGCCTCTGCAATCAAGGTAACACATCTCTTCAAATGTGTCAACAGAATGCATTTACCTCTCTGTTGCATCACTGCTGTTAACCCATGCCCTGCTGGAAGACACCAGACTCAATTTACTTTATCGTTCATCCTGTGTTTCACCATTTTCCTGCCAGAAAATACCATGTGCCATTTGTCAAAGCAAAACAGGAGAAGCAAATTGATATATAGCTCTGTAGGTTAAAATCCAGTATTAATTATATTTTATGCATTGAAATCCTGCTCATTCAGAGATAAACAGTCAATGGCCAGTCCTAATTAGTGATTGACAGCTATCAGTATGGAGGAAAGCTGAGAATCACAGGTTACAGGTTCTACAGAATCTTTTCCCACAAACACTAATATCACTCTATTCAGTCCCTCCTGCTCTATACCATGCTCCCCTAGATTGTATTATATTTACCAAATTGAGAGTGTCACTTTAAGCTTTGCTCTGTAAACCATGAGACTAGTCAATTTGAAGCTTTTTCTAGTTCTACATCCAGTGCCCCTGCATTGTGTCCCCTTCGCACTCTATGCGAGGACGCCAACTTACTCACCGCCCCAGCCATCGGCGCGGTCCCCGGCGTGCTTCCTGCTTCTTGCTCTGTGTGTGCACCTTGGCGCTCCTAGGGCATGTGTGCGCGTGCCCCCAGCTCTTAAAAGGGGCAGCGTGTGCATATAGTAAATGCCCTCAGCTTGTAGCTGAGAAACATTTAGTATAACGTGAACACCTGCAAGATGGCTCCCAGCCAATTGCTGGGAGTCATCCTGTTTAAAAGACTCCCTCTCCCTTAGGGAGTCGTCAAGCAACGAGTTAAGTCATTAGGTAGCTGGGGTTCTACCAGTGTAGTTGTGAGGTTCCCTGGTCCTGGTGCACCCAGGTTCCTAAACCTCATCCCCTGGTCCCAATGTGGTCAGTGCCTGAACTTTGTCCCCTGGTCCCGGTACGGCCAGTTCTGTTTCTGAAGTCCACTGGTCCTAGTGTGGCCAGTACCTGAGCGTTGTCCCCGGGTCCTTGAGTGGCCAGTCCTGCATTCGAAGTCCCCTGGTCGTGATGCAGCCAGTCCTGTTCCCGAAGTCTCCTGGTCACAGTGCGGCCAGTGCCTGAACTTGCTCCCCAGTCCATATGCGGCCAGTCTCTGACCCAGTATTCTAGACCGGTGTGTCTGCCCAAGAGTAGTACCTGGTGGCTTCCTGCAGCCCAGTCTGTATCTGCCATCAGTAGCTCAAGTGAACACCTCGTAGCCCCTTAGCTATGCCCCTTCCATGACAGGCCCGGTCCTGTGGAACAGTGGGTCTACAAATCCACGTGTGCCACTGTTGGGCAAAACACTTTTTGCCCCTTCTTTCCTGCGAATTTTATCACAGTGATGCTCCATTTATTTCATTTGGTCTGTATAATGGCACTGCTATAAAAATAAAGTTACAACTTCATTGTAGGCAAAGGTAATAAATATGCATTCAGGTTGAAATCAACAAGAATCAAAAAATAATAATAGTAATGTGCCCCCAATTGCGGTGAGACAGGAGCAGACCAAATAGGCAGGAAAGAGCTGAATCAAAGCCTCTATTACCCAGTAAGTATTGCTCATCTATCAGTCAATAAAGTTGATATAATGGAGAAGGTAATTACCTATAAGGAGTAGTGCTCGTGGCGTCCCCTCACCCCATGGTGTTGTAACTTTATTTTGAGGGATGTATTTGGCAGCAGTTTTTCTTTATACCGATATGTGTTTACTAGTACCATAAGTATGTACCCATTGTAACCTAACACTGGAGCAGCTACCTCCCTGGTATATTTTGTATTTTACATATTATAGGTCAGAACCACAGTAATAATTTTCTTGGTATAATTTCTATTGCACTACCCTTACTGTATCTTTATTTCCTTGGTATTGTTCTCAGCGTCCCCTATAACGGAATTTTGTTTTTTTTACGTTTTTTCTTTTTATTGTGATTAATAAAAATATTGGTTTTATATACATTTTGTGGGATCTCTTCCTTGTCCTACATGCATGATATATGGGATTAGTTGTTTCTTTCATTAACTGTAGAAACAATGATGCAAAATTGGGATTATGTGCTTAGATAAAAACTGGAATGACAGTAAGCGCAATAGCGTCTTATAGGGATTATAAAGGAAAGAGTAAACTGGGATTTGCACACCTGGGGTGGTTGTGAAAGTCGCAACCCCTTTATTAGTTTTTAAGCAAAGACGGCTGTTGCAGATCCACGCATTTCGAGATGATCATACCTCTTCATCAGGACAATGGTCATTGTGGTTTGTCCTGATGAAGAGGTATGATTACCTCAAAATGCAAACAGAAATAAAACCGCATCCATACCGCATCTGGTCTCCTACCATATATTGGATCCTCGGCAGCGTGGGTTTTATATCCACTTTCATCTCCAAGTTTATAGAATTGAGATTAGCACTTTCCTTTTGAGCTTGTAAGCAGTGCACTGAGGCTGGATGAGATGGTTGATGTACATTAGCTCCTAATTTGTTCCATCTTCAGTACTACTTTGCTTTGAACCTCAGCCAAAGCTACCACATATAGCCATATCGGGAGCACATCCGAACTGTCACCCAAGCAGGAGTGCCCGCCTTGAGCAAACAGTAAGTCAGGAGGCTGGGGAGCACTGCACTCCTGAGTCCTGAAACTAAAAAATAGAAATAACCCATTAAAGAGAATCTGTCAGTAGGAATAACCCTCCTAAGCCGTCTATATGAGTATGTAGGTCATAGGAAGCAGGATAAAATAATACTTTCATATCTGTGATCTGATGTCTTATTCCAGAGAAATCCAGGTTTTTCTTATAGGTAAAAGAGCTGTTCAGGATTATGGGTTGGACCCTGATCTCCCTGAGAATCTGCCTCCAGAGATTATTATAAATCAAACGTGGCATGACCAGTGTGAGACATGTAACTAACACAGAATAGTAGAACCAAACTTTGTCTCCTTACATACACATTAGCAACTGCATTTCTCACAACTCTGCCGAATTGTACTAGCCACCTGTGAGCTGGAAGCTGAGAGGAACCTACAGATGTGTCAGGTATAATCACACACAGCTCTGCAGTGAGATCAGGAGAGCAGAGAGCGGTTATTACACATCACACTGGTAACTCCACCTTTCATTTACAATAATCTCTGGAGGCAGATTCTCATGCAGACCAGTGTCCGGCCCATAGATCTTAACAGCTCATTTACATATTAAGAAAAACGTGGATTTCTCTGGAATAAGACATTGGATTGCAGGTATTAAGGTATCACTTTGTTCAGCTTCCTATGCCCTACATGCTCATATACTGGCATCAATATCCTCACTCCACGATACAGACAGTGCCACTGCTTTCTACAATGCCACTCTCACATCGGCTATTGACACGGTCGCCCCTCTCGTTCATGGCAGAGTGCGACGTACCAACAGACAACTCTGGCACAATAACACCACTAAAAAGCTCCGGCAAGTGTCCAGGATTACAGAGCGGCGTTGGAAAAAAACAAATTCGCAAGACGACTTCACTGCATTCAAACAAGCAACACTATCTTTCAAATCTGCCCTCACCTCTGCTAAACAGGCCTACTTCACAACCCTCGTGTCTTCCCTATCCTACAACCCCAAACAGTTATTCAAAACTTTTAACTCCCTCCTCCGCCCACCACTGCCCCCTCCTACCTCCCTCATCTCTGCTGAGGACTTTGCCACACACTTCAAAAATAAGATCGACCAAACAAGGCAAGTCTTCATTGTTCAACCACCTCAACCACTTTGTATACCAGACCAATGCCCCAACCCCATAACCTCCCTCTCCAACATAACTGAAGGGGAGCTTAATTGTCTTCTCTCCAAATCGCACCTCACAACCTGTGCACTGGACCCCATCCCAACCCACCTCCTCCCCAACCTCACCACCACTATTATTCCATCCCTAACCCACCTCTTCAACCTATCACTAACTTCCGGTACCTTCCCTTCTGCTTTCAAGCATGCCACAATCACGCCTATCCTTAAAAAGCCAACCCTCGACCCAACCGCTATGTCCAGCTATCGCCCAATATCGCTGCTCCCATTCTCTTCCAAACTCCTGGAGCTACATGTCCACGCTGAGCTTTCCTACCACATCTCTTCTAACATGCTCTTTGACACTCTACAATCTGGTTTCCGCCCCCATCACTCCACTGAGACAGCCCTGACCATAATTACTAATGACCTACTTACAGCCAAAGCAAACGGACAATACTCTATACTCCTGCTTCTTGACCTGTCCTCTGCTTTTGACACAGTTGACCACTGCCTTCTACTACAGATTCTTTCCTCCTTTGGCGTCAAAGACCTCGCCCTATCCTGGATCTCCTCATACCTTTCCAACCGCACATTCAGCGTCTCCCACTCCCACACTACCTCCTCGTCCCACCCTCTCTCTGTTGGAGTCCCTCAAGGCTCTGTTCTAGGACCCCTACTCTTCTCAATCTATACACTTGGCCTGGGGCAACTCATAAAGTCCCACGGATTCCAGTACCACCTTTACGCTGATGACACTCAGATCTACCTCTCTGGCCCAGACATCACCTCTCTGCTATCCAGAATCCCAGAGTGTCTATCAGCCATATCCTCCTTCTTCTCCTCCCGCTTCCTCAAACTCAATGTGGACAAATCTGAACTCATAATCTTTCCCCCATCCCACAGATCTTCCTTACCTGACCTATGTATCACAATTAACGACATCACGCTTTCCCCCGTACCAGAAGTCCGCTGCCTCGGAGTAACCCTTGACTCTGCCCTGTCCTTCAAACCGCACATCCAAGCTCTTTCTACCTCCTGTCGCCTTCAGCTCAAAAATATTTCAAGAATCCGTCCTTTCCTCAACCCTCAATCTACTAAAATGATTGTGCACGCCCTCATCATCTCCCGCCTTGACTACTGCAACACCCTTTTCTCTGGCCTCCCTGCTAACACCCTCGCACCTCTCCAGTCCATCCTTAACTCTGCTGCACGACTAATTCACCTCTCTCCTCGCTACTCCTCCGCTTCTCCCCTCTGCAAATCTCTTCACTGGCTCCCATTCCCTCAGCGTATCCAGTTCAAATTACTAATACTGACCTACAAGGCCATCTATAATCTGTCTCCTCCTTATATCTCTGAACTAATCTCCCGATATCTTCCCTCACGTAATCTCCGATCCTCCCAAGACATCCTTCTCTCCTCCACACTTATTCGCTCCTCACCCAACCGCCTCCAAGACTTCTCCCGAATATCCCCCATCCTCTGGAATTCTTTGCCCCAACACGTCCGACTATCAAACACATTCGGATCCTTCAGACGGAACCTGAAAACCCATCTCTTCAGGAAAGCCTACAGCCTGCAATGACCCTGCTACCTCCTCACCACTACCGGAGATATTGCCTCAACCAACACCGGAACTGCTGCAACCCCCCGACCTACTGTCTCCTGCCTCACAATCCTGTAGAATGTAAGCCCGAAAGGGCAGGGTCCTCTCCCCTCTGTATCAGTCTGTCATTGTTAGTTTGTTTACTGTAAGTGATACCTGTAATTTGTATGTAACCCCTTCTCATGTACAGCACCATGGAATCAATGGTGCTATAGAAATAAATAATAATAATATAGGCGGCTTAGGAGGGTTGATCCTACTGACAGATTCCCTTTAAGCATCACCTGGGAGCAATAGTTTCTTTACCTTATGATTCTTTCATTAAAGACATGCCTAAATTCTCAGTATCTGAATAGGATACAGTCTAGAACAACCAGTAAATTTCAGATATCGGTTTACCTGGACCTAAGTCATTGTCACTTTTCCCACAAATCCTGACGTGCTTATCTCGTATTTTTCATGTATTGCTGATAGCTCTACACAGAGTCCTGACATTTTAAAACAACTTAGGCCGCACCTCAGCAAGTTTTTATAAGGCCGGCGTCACACAAGAGAGAAATACGGACGAGTGAGAGGCGTAAAAACAACGTATTACACTGGGACCAATATTTCTCTTTGAGTAGCTCCCATCATCCATATATTTCTCGCCCGTATGTTACTGGCAGAAACAATCGCAGCATGCTGCGATTGTCAGCGTATTACGCCCGTAGTACGCCAATGCAAGTCTATGGGGGCAAGAAAAATACGGATTACACACAGACCAGACATGTGACTTGCGAGAAATACGCACCGGTGTCCTTTAGAAAAGCCGGCAATTCAGTGCGCTATACTGTAAAATCACACTGACATGTTTAATAAAGAATGGAAAGAATAGATATATACACATAGAATACATATATATATTTATACACATTCATACATGTCATTGTGACACACATACATATATACATTTGTAGTTCATACACTTCTACATAGCATAATAGCCGCTAATTCAATTGCCGACTTCAGTAAAATCATTACAGAACTCGACATGAAATGACACATGGTTTACATACAGTAAACCATTTCATTTCATTTAGTTTGATATAAGGTTTTGACTAATAATTAGATGAGTGTATGTGTGAAAAATTTTGGACGTGTAGGTGTTAATTTAATATGTACATTCGTTGTAAAAAAATGCATGGGCTCCCGCGGTATTTTCTCCGTCAGACAGGGAAAGCCAGTGACTAAGGACAGATATTAATAGCCTAGGGAGGGACCATTGTTTTTGCCCCCCCCCCTGGCTAATAACATCTGCCCCCAACCACCCCAGAAAAGGCACATCTATTATTAGATGCGCCTTTTCTGGCACTTTTTCTATTCCCATTGCCTTTAGTGGTGGCTAATGGATTAATAATGGGTTAATGCCACCTTGCTATTGAAAGCTGACATTAATCCGGGTTAATAATGAAGAGTTGTCAATTAGACAACTATCCAGTATTAATCCTATTGTAGTAAATGGTTAAAAAAACACACACATTAATTAAAAATTATCCATTATATGTCGGTTTTGCAAGAAGGCGAGAAAATCTCTCCATACGGATGCCATACGGATGACATACGGATGCTTACATGCGCAAAATACGCAGCCACACCTTGACAATGGATGACAAACGGATCACTGTTCAGGGAACTTTTCTGCGTATTACGGCCGTACAATACGGTCCCTATTTTTATACGTTGTGTCTGACGCCGGCATAACACCGAGCATTACTTCTTGAAACTATAATATCTGCTAATAATACAATTTTCAAGGCTTCACAGCTACAGAGAATCCCTGCAATAAGTCTGGCGGATGGAGATGAAGCTTTTGAACAGCTCTGTCCAGATGAATACATTTAATACTTCTAAATTGGGCCGAAGTTCCTTGTTGCTCCAGATAGCTATCATTGCTTATCCTGTGAAGTTAGGTTTCTAAGTGTTTGCTTTGTGCTTCTCTGCACTGCCTCTGGCCAGACCCCAGGATCTATTGTTCTTGCTCTATTTGAAGACTGTTAAAATCCCCTTTTTGTCTTTTATTTTTTGGCAGCAGTCAGGTTTGTGTGCGTTAGATAATTTCCGGAGCCGAGTCAAGCACAAAATTACAATCAGTATAGGAAATCAAAGATTATCTAATTATCTAACATATTATCATGGAATAGTATAAATAATGTATAATAATTATGGGTCTAAAATGTCAAATGGGGAAATCTTTTGACCTATCTAAATATATTTGATAGACATTAATATTACTAATATTAAGAAAATATAAGTAAATTTATTCATTATTGCTCCTCACTACCAGTTTGTCAAAACTAAAGTAGAGTGAAAAAAAGAAGGCTTAAAAAAATAACCGGGAAGTATTTTGTTTTGTATTAATCGGTTTTGTTATCATATCGGTTAGGACAAATAACAGATCACTAAATAGTAATCACATGATCATAATTAGCAATATAGAATCTGCAATAAGGCTGGAGTCACACACAACATATTAAAATACGGTCCGTTTTTTTACTGACGAAAATCGCATCAATGTTTCATGAACAGTGATCCGTATGTAATCCGTTTTCAATGTGAGGATGCTATTTCCTCGCATCAAAATATCCGTGTGTCATCGGTATGGCATCCGTACGCGGCTTGCAAAATGGACATATAATGGATCCCAATGACAGGTTTTAAAACACAAACGAAAGAATAGATATATACACATAGACTACATACATATATATACATGTCTCAATGACGTGTATATGTATATATTGTAAGCTTTTCAGGGGATATAGCTCTGAGA